>JBAIZL010000001.1:40243770-40483770 GCA_036971475.1 Prosapia bicincta
GGGACTCTCGCTAAATAGCATGGCACAGCAGGTAAGGGACTCTCGCAAAATACCATGGCACAGCAGGTAAGGGACTCTCGCTAAATAGCATGGCACAGCAGGTAAGGGACTCTCGCTAAATAGAATGGCACAGCAGGTAAGGGACTCTCGCTAAATAGCATGGCACAGCAGGTAAGTTACTCTCGCTAAATAGCATGGCACAGCAGGTAAGGGACTCTCGCTAAATAGCATGGCACAGCAGGTAAGGGACTCTCGCTAAATAGCATGGCACAGCAGGTAAGGGACTCTCGCTAAATACCATGGCACAGCAGGTAAGGGACTCTCGCTAAATAGCATGGCACAGCAGGTAAGGGACTCTCGCTAAATAGCACGGCACAACAGGTAAGGGACTCTCACTAAATAGCGTGGCACAGCAGGTAAAGGACTTTCGCTAAATAGCATGGCACAGCAGGTAAGGGACTCTCGCTAAATAGCGTGGCACAGCAGGTAAGGGACTCTCGCTAAATAGCATGGCACAGCAGGTAAGGGACTCTCGCCAAATAGCGTGGCACAGCAGGTAAGGGACTCTCGCCAAATAGCGTGGCACAGCAGGTAATTAACTAAGCTTAAATAGTGCCAATATCGTCGCTTCCCCAGTTCCATTTTCCCTTCCCTTATATGTTTTCCTCTATTAATAGTGAAGCAATTCCATTAGTCTCAATTGAGCATTATATTTGTATTTTATTAAGTTTTTGAACATTGTTTGAGGGTATATTGTTGTAAAACGTGTGTTACTAGTTTTAAACATCTGTAGTTTGTGAGATATGTCGTATATATATATATATATATATATATATATATATATATATATATATATATATATAAATATATATACTATTGTATACTTGAAAACTCGATACTCACAACAAGAAAATATCTCAGATCATCAATGATGAACGTACATTAGTTATAAACACAATACACATCCACAACTCACATTTATGAAACTTTAATTTCATACGCGTTTCGAAGACTTATGTCATTATCATCTGTGATGCTACCACAAACATATAACTTTATCTAAAGAGTTAAAGTATATATTTTCTTTAGTTAAAGTTATATGTTTCTGGTAACATTACTGATGGTGATGACATAAGTTATTGAAACTCGTATGAAATTAAAGTTTTATAAATGTGAGCTGCGGATATGTATTGTGTTTAAAACCATAACCAAAAAGTGTGCTCGAATATTGTTTATATTTATATTGTACATTTGTTATATTTAACATCTGACAAAATTTGTCAAAAGAACAGATGAATACAATTTACTACTACGTTTATAGATTTAATCAGGTATAAGAATAAACTGTAACTAGTTTGTCACTGATGCTTACAACGTTGTTACTGAGACATTTCTGAAGGAATTATAGACTTTGTAAATATGAAGATTGAGGTTTCATGTTTTATATATATATACTGTTACATTACATTACGTAATTCACAAAACTTGTCAACGTTTAGCGTGCTTAAAGTCATACTAATCGATTTTTATGCAGGTATCCAGTAACATGAATAATGAATAAAAGTTTCATGATAATGCAGTGTAATCACCTTCTACTTTTCATAACATCCTCTGAGATCTGGAAATGGAAACATAATTTAGATTTTTAATTAAAACTTTGTTAACCACCCACTCTTTAACGGATATCCTAATCCGTAAGCAATAAAGTTTGCTTTTAATTTATGTATTACGGGATTCAATTAAATTCTCAAGTTATTAAAGGCGAGAAGCAATTAGAGGAGAGGTGTGGAAGAGTTTTGTCCTCCTTTGTGTGCGAACGCTTTGTCTTGTTGCGGTAGTATTGGACAGTCTTTATGTCGGTCTCCCTTGCAAAGTCACTTTACTCACAATAAAAGTAGGATGTGAGAAACGTTCTTTTCCCTGATAATATTGCTGTTCCTTGTTACATGAGTGTGTGTGTGTGTGTGTGTGTGTGTGTGTGTGTGTTTGTGTGTGTGTGTGTAGGTGTGTGTGATTGTGAGTGTGTGTGTGTGTGTGTGTATGTGTGTGATTGTGAGTGTGTGTGTGTGTGTGTATGTGTGTGATTGTGAGTGTGTGTGTGTGTATGTGTGTGATTGTGAGTGTGTGTGTGTGTGTGTGTGTGTGTGTGTGTGTGATTGTGAGTGTGTGTGTGTGTATGTGTGTGTGTGATTGTGAGTGTGTGTGTGTGTGTGTGTGTGTGATTGTGAGTGTGTGTGTGTGTGTGTGTGTGTGTGTGTGTGTTTACAATATTCCAATATTTCACCCATATTTACTAAAAAGAGTAATATGAATATTATATTATGTTTACATTTCTTGGGACATTGAGACGATAAATAGAACTAATACTTCAAGTATAATTAAAAATGAAACAATCGTAGCTAAAATAAATTACAGATTTTTTTCTTGACGTAATTTACGCTTAATGTAAAATTATAATTGGCTTAATGAAAGTAATTTTCTTTCACTTTTTAATATTTTAAATTTCTCTCTATAAAGTAAGTTAATATTTAAATATTAACTTTAAATATCAAAACATATACTTATCACAAATTTCACAACGTGATTTATCACAACGTAAATTTATTACCACAACCAGAAGTCCAACGTTCAGTGACAGATTCACTACTTACAGCTCTCAATCGTCTCTGCTCCGCAGTAACGGGTAGAATATTAAATTATTCATCTGTTTCTTTTCGTTTATAATACTTTTTACGGATAGAATCAGAGTAGTTTTCTCATTTTATATACAAGGCCAGAAGATCCAAATTTACTCACATGGACTTCTTGAGGGATAAATAAGTTGAAAATTTAGATCGTTTCTAGCGACGAAGGTTTTATTATTCCTCCTCTATCTTATGGCAAGACTCAAAGTATACAAGATTATACAGCTACCATTATACCGATAAGTATAGACTAAAACTTTAAAAAAGTATAAAATTATACACATAAACGTATTTCCTAAGGTATGTTGAGTTTTAAAAACAAAGAAACATTTGAAAATGCAAAACGTTTTTGTTTCCAAAAATCAGACGTTTGGTATATATATATATATATATATATATATATATATATATATATATATATATATATATATATATATATAATTCTTCTAATTAATCTTTTTAATATATTTTATTCCAATTGCTTTATATATTTTTAGTACAAATTTTTTACAATCATGTAGACATATTCTAATATTGATTTGTTTAAAATTGTTTTAAAAGAATCTTTTTACAAATATCTGAAACTATTTTTTGGTGCCCATTTTGCTATAGTTCCAACTTATTAAAAACGTGGTTGTTTCAACTTATCGGTATGACAGTTTTACCACAAGAAATTCACATTTCTAAGCAATAAACACCTATTCACGTCGGGTTTTCAGAATATTTTACTAATCGATTTGTATTATCTCGGTGGAATAAAAACATATGAGGTTCCGACAAGTGTCGAAACCAACATTCCACTCTGACAGCCATTTTCCATTGAGGGTCTCTTAGTAATTCAATGGTTTTCGGTTTCAATGCGTACTCGAAGGTTGCAACAGGTATGTAAATACATAATCGATACTACATTAAACATACTCGACTATTCTGACGTCACTTTCAACAGGTGGACCTTAGAACTCTATTTTTGTAAATTACAATGGCGAGAACAAACATAATTTATTTCGATTTTATTCCCAGTCTGTACAGATAAAAGTAATTTATAAGGCACCATTAGATAATTACATTAGCTACATAAAAAAATCTTTTCAAAGTGACAATATGATCGATATTTCAGTCTAAATTCAACGAAACAAAATAAATATTCAAAATGTATAAATAATAATGAGGAAAAAAGTTTTTGTTTTATGTGTAACACCTCCTGGGTCACTATACTTTGGGAAAGTTAGAAATTAAACAGTATTCATATTTTAAAGCACTGTTGTTTAATATTTAACTTCGACACTCGTTTTTAAAATTACGGTTCAAAAACTTGTTTAAAACAAACATAAATAGCAAAATATATTAAATAGTAACTATACACAGCTACAAATAATAACTGAAAATAATAATAATTAATTGTTCTTTATTACAAGTTTGATAGACAAAAATAAAGTCGTAGATTTAAAATCGTTTCGTAAATTTCATTTTCTATAAACTAGTTTTGGATGAAACGAATCTTTTAAATTTGTCTTTTATTTATAAATTTCTTTTTTGTAAATAAATGTAATAATTAAATGGGTATAAAGTTTCCTTATAATTTTCTTACTGTGTATAAACTTAATACTCTCATTGTTTTCAAAAAGGGGGTTTTTCGAAATTCTTATTATATTATATTTTTTTGTTTGGATCTAAATATATAGTGATTATAGTAATCTACTGTTTTGACCTAGTATTATCATCTTGTGTTTGTGTGCGTGCGTGCTAGCGAGTGTGTTTCATACGAGTGTGCGCGTGTATGTGTGTGTGTTGTGTGTGTGTGTGTGTGTGTGTGTCTCATATAAACATTTATATTCAAAATATATGGTAGCGAATAATGGTTTCCATTCATTTATTTTAAAATACGTGGTTAATAAATAAGTAGAATATAAAATATTGCAGTAACAACACGGATATTTTTCATTAAAATACAGTATTTACTGATATTTGTTTAGTTTTATACTTTGTACTACTTAAGTAAAATAATATTAGGTTATAATTAAAACATAACAAATTATTTTTTCAATTGAAATATATCTACATAACGTCTTTACAAAAGCTTAAAGCCTTAAAAAATTACTTGAATATCATATGAATATATAGGTTGTTAGAATGTATTAGTTTTATTCAAAAGTTACCAGTCAAAGCAAATTTGGATATCCAAGTGAATATATAGTTCACACTATATTTGTTTTAGTCATATGAGAAAATTTTTAAAGATAGGTCTATGTTTAAATTGCAGAAGATTAAAAATAGATAATGTAAAGAGAAGGTTCGTTCTCAAGATGTTTAACCTTGATCTTAGGAAATACCAAGCTATTATCAAGAAACAGATCAGGGACTGGCTTTACCTTTTTGCGCTCCTTACAAACATCTAGAGCTTGAATAATAGAAATATTCGTGAAAACCCCCAATACTACAATTATTAAAATAAAAATAACTAGCACAAACGTTATCTAAGATGAATCGTTTATGTAGATTTCTATGTCTTTATTATCAGAATGTCCTAATATAAAATACAGTCTAAAGAGCTTATTACAATAAAATTAGTAACTAGAGTGACCTTGAATATCTTAATAAATTAGGAAGTGAGAAATAAAACTTTATATTCGACTTATTTCAAGTTGTATTAAAAAATGCATTTCTAATATTTCTTAGAAAATGTAGCATGCTCGCTTACCTTATTAGCTATAATATAAAGTTATACTTACTTTTAATAACCTGATATCTGAGCTGTGCTTTGTGAGAAACAAATTATATAATGAAAAATGACATTAATAACCTTGTGTAAAAGACATGTTAGAAGTAAATATGTAAACACATGTTTTAAATGTAAAATATATTATATATAATAAAAAAACATAAAACAATAATTGGATTCCTGTTCTGAATTTTAAAACTCGATTTAAAACGTTTTACAGACAAATTAATTTAGAAAGTAGTTTAGTGAATTCTAGTGCGTTATAAATTTAAAATTCAAATTCTAAACGAAACGCATATCGATGTTTTGAAACCGATATTAACACTCGTTCTTTTTTTCTCTGACATTCCTTCCTTTATCGCGTCCATTCTGTTGACACACGCAGGCCCATTCTCGTGTCAAGGGTTAAGAGGCGATCTTGAATTATAAAGCCTACGTAAACACAACGGATAAGAGACAAAATGTAAGTTTTGAGGTCATCAAACTAAACAACCCAAGGCCGCAGATGTTTCGAGAAACATTTTAATACAAAGCTGATTGAATTTTTATAGCAGAGAGGCGAATGTGGTTTTGTAGGTTAGAACGACCTCACGTGTAATCAAGAAGAAAGAGGATCGGCGTTTTCTGTAAATTTCCGTTGATCCTACGATATAATTTGCATTTTACAGTAAAATGGTAACAGATTGATCATATAATACTAAAATGTTTAACAGAAAACATTATTGTATTTAATAATATAATTTTAAAATTACTTTGTAATAATTAAGTATTTTTGATTTGTGAAAGAAGTTTAAAAGTAATTTTTCTTGCCATAAAACAGGAGATTATATTTATGGATATTAATAATATATGATGCCATTTTTTTATATCACTTTATTATCTAACTGTCGTATTAGAATCATTTAAAACAATTTGTAAACGCAGAGAAGGTAATCGTAGAGGTTATGGTCCATAAGTCAGTAGAGAGTTAAAGGTTAAGGCACATTCTCTACTAGCGCGTGAAATGCTGTGGCCCGCCAAGCGAAACCAATTGTAAGGGAACTGTTTCTAAGACAGATGATTGCCGAAGCCGATCCTGTTTTGTGATCCAGAAACTAAATATAAAAGTTATACCATATGTGTCATTGAATACGTTTTAATTTTGCATGAATTGGGTTTCAAAAAATAATTTTGAAATTGAGAGAATCTGTTTTAAACAAAATTCTAATCATATCTAAAACAAGGATGGAGTGGCAGAAAACAGAAAGGAAAAAAATTGAATGGAGGTAGCCAGCACAATTCATCCAGTGGAAGATCTGAATGGAGAAGATAAAATATATTAACCCTACAATGGTATCATGACGTAGAAAGTTCAACGCGATTCATTGTTTTCCATATTGCCAAATAGTGGCGGAGGTATAAGGTTGGCGGTCAACCCGATTTCCAGGGGTTAAAGTCCTTTTCTACTTCAGCCGAACATTAATATGCTTCAGTTCAGCCCCCAGAGTTTACTCATGTTTGTGAGGCGCAGCCTTAGCACGTCATGGGACTAAATATGAGTCTATAACGTAAACATCATACAATTTATCAATTGGTGACAATAATTAGATAATTATAACAATAACATTCAACGTACAATACTAAATGTTGGAAAGTTAAAATGTAATTAAATATGCTTCAATTGGTTAATCCACTCAGCTTGTATACTTATAACTCACTCAGCTAGGAGTTATAAGACACGATTTAAAGAAAAGATAACAGTGTGTCCTGGAACCACTACTGATAAGCAAATGGACCCTACACAGGTAACATATCCTTGACAATCGAACCTATACAGAGGTATAAAATAAGAAGTTGGATTTTGGGTAGATACGCTCTCAGTGACATATTGAGCTCATTTCTATGGGATGCATGTTTCAAATATATATCTCAGTTGTCATATTCCAAATATATATCTGTTATTGCTATCCAGTTGTATCTAAATAAATATTTGATACTAATATAAGACCTTGGGTGTGTATAAATTTTAAGGATTTTTTCTACATCATAATATCAAGTTTTTCTTTGTAATAAACAAATACAATATCACAAAGAAATTCAAAAAGTACAATAATAAATATAACCTAAATTAGAAGCATATATCAGAAATTTTTATATTATTACACAGTGCGGTTATTTTTATACCATGTAAATAAATACAACTTGAACATGTTGAATACTTTATGCGACCATTGTATGGTTGAGTGATAGTAGGATATCTTAGTTGATTATAGCAAACATAATCATTAAATGACGAAGATAATCACAAGACTGTTATGACAAGTTTTAAAGATTATTACTCTCAATATTAAGACAGGGCTATGTAACAGGTGATATACTCTGTACGTTTTTAACAATTATTGCTGATTAACAGTTGAAGGAATCCGTTATACTCCTATTGTAATTATATTACTTATTATAAGTTAATTTTATTAATTTTTAAAAATATTTCTAATGATAAATTCATATTAAGCTAAATGCTATTTCTCATTTTCGATTCAAAAAATGACCACCAATAAATTAAGTAGAGAACAGTTACATTCCAGGGCAATGGGATTCCAGATTGCGCAATGTGGGCGGAGTGCATCTGCAATTCTAATCCCGTAACACGTTCTGCTGTACTCTAATAGGGTATTATATTATTAATTCCACTTAACACCATTGTATTAATTCGTAGTCATATTTTCATTAGGACTATGAGCTGTATTTTTTAGCAATTACAAAAAGAGAAATTACCACCATTCTCGTAACTCTGAGTACAGTATTAGGAAAGGTTACGAAATGCATTTTTGTAAGAACGTCATAGATATTATACTATTTTAATCTGTAATTTTCTAACTAGATTGCCCTACCTATTCTAAAGGTGATTGGAGCCTACCGTTCTTGCCATGGGATGACATGAACGAGTGTTTATATCGGTTTCAAAACCGAACTAAATTTTAAATTTATAACGCTCTATAATGCACTAAACGTTTTTTAATGAGTTTTTCTGTAAAACGTTTTAAATAAAATTTTAAATTTTAAAAAAGGAATTCTATTATTGTTTTATGATTTCTTATAAACGTGATTGTTTTACATTAAAAATATTTATGTACTGAATGTATATTTTCTTCTATTATGTCGTTTTTTCATAGGGTTATTAATGTCAGTTTTCATTATATATTTGGTTTATTATAACACGTAGCTGAGTAATAAGGTTATTGAAAGTAAGTATAATTTTATATTATAGTTGAATAAGGTGTGCGCTATATTTAGCTAAGAAATAGTTGACGCGAATTTTCAATAAATGTTGAAATAGGTCGAATATAAAATTTTATTTCTCTCTTCAGTATTTATTTAATTTCAAGTTTAGGCTTCTTCCTAATATTAAGAATACCCCTTCGCTATGCCAAGATATCTAGTGGTTACGGATGTCATTATATTGCCACGAAGTATTTATGTTACCCTCATCACCGGTTAGAAACAATTGTAGTAATTCAACGAATTTTTGACTACTGTATATTTTTCTACATTGAGGTTGGGTTCTAACAACAGTCTCTCTTATTTTTGTTTTTTTCACTAAACACTTTTAAACATTTAAAAACTTACCTATAGTAGCACTTACTTATATTTGTCGAGGACGGCCGTTTTGGGAGATGTGTCCCATTGAACAAGTGTTTAATGAAGGGAGACAAGTGTTTAATGAAAACAAGTAGCTCATGTGAAGATGGAATCAACAAATTATTTGTTTTTTATTTTTTGTTTTTGTTTGTTTTTAATATTTAACTATTGGTTATTTTAATAATGTATGTACTTATTCTTGTATTGTAATTAATTTGTTATCAGGCATTCACTTGAAGTTTATGTATTTTTATTTTAAAAAAAATATATTCTTATTGGGTTTTGTGATCGGAGTGAAACTTGTAATTATATTTATTTGTGGTTTTTAATAACTATATCTAACAGTTCCAGCGTATTTTAATTTTGATAATTTTAATTGTTTCTTTTTTTTACTTTAGATCTTTCCAATACTACTGTAGATGTATTTGATTTTGAAATGTATGCTAAAGCGAAGAGCATTATTAAATAATAGGTTAGCTGAAAATATTGTTTATTGAAATAGGTGAACCAAGCCGTTAATGACCTCAGAGTTTATTATTATTAAAATAATAAATGTTAGAAATAAGCAATGAAAATGTTTTGCATAAATATTATTTTTGAAATAAAGTCTTTTTAATAATTTAAAACCATGATATTGACCTACAATTATAGCATTATGTCATTGTACAAAGACAAGAGAACAGCTACTCTCTCTAAATTCAATTGATCTAAAACAAAAAAGTCCATATTATGAAATATTAGCATAATATGACTTCGAAATAATTACATTTCAAAGTTTTAAAGGTAACATATTTGTTCGGTTATGTTAATATTTCATGATAAATATTTTTGGATTATAGGTGCGTAATACTTACTTCTTACTTCTTATTACGAGCTTCCAAGGTTGGCCTCGATGGCTCGATGTCTCCTATACACACACTCTGCCAATGGCCAGAAACAACTTTCTTTCAAGATTCTGTCCAGGGTACATTCCCGTCCTAGTTGCTTTATCAAGGGACTCCTTGTTGCTGCTGTTACAGGACACTTCAAAAGTATGTGCTCTAATGTTTCCTCTTCTTGCTTGCACACTCCACAGATAGAGTCGTTAGTAATATGAAACCTTTTCAAATATGTATTGGTGACAATGTGTCCCATACGAGCTCGTGCCGCAAAAGATGCCACTGAACGTGATAATGACTTGAAGATCTTTGGATCATTAGGTTGTTTTTGTAATGAATAATATTCGCGCCCAGTATTGCATTCTCTCCATTTCTTTCTCCAACAGATGTGAGATTCTTTATCAACTGCCTCTTTGCAATTAGTTAAGGAGTAACAACTTTCAGGAGATGGAAACAAGTTGCAAGACGCCTTGGCAGATCTGTCAGCTTCCTCATTCCCAGGAACACCACAATGACTGGGGATCCATTGAAATACAATATTTTTCTGTTCTAAGTTTTTTAACAATTTAGTTATTTCAGATGTTCGAAAATGGTAGTCTGTAGTGTGCTGTACTTGAAGGGCTTGAAGGGCCGACCTGGAATCGGTGAGAATGCAGATGTTCTGTGCATCCATAGTATTGCTAAAAACCAAAGCAGCATTTAAGGCCATCAATTCAGCATTCATACTTGAAGAGGAATCGCAGGGCACATAGTAATCCTCGTTTAATTCTGGACAATGAAAAGCTGCACCTCCCCTATGGTTCTCTTTATCAACGGAACCATCTGTGTAGATTTTTACAAAGTTGTTATATGTGGTGTTTATCAATTCCATAGCGACAGATTTTAGTAGGTGAGGTGAATCTTCTTTTGTGAGTGAACCAGGAATTTCAAGATTGGTTTTTATTGGGATTCGAAGCCAGGGTTGTTGTTCCAAAACAACTGGAATTTTTCCTGATTCCATTGTGTTTAATGATTTGCAGGGTTTGTTATGATGGTAGAACAGTGACTGTCGGATGTTAGTTACCAATGCAATGTTAGAAAGAGTGTTAAGTGAAATTGCCTTCATCTGAAAATGTTTCTTCCACATTCTGTTTTTTATATATAAGTCAAAGGGCATGACTGACAGTTCAATTTCCATAGACTGTATACTTGTGGTTTTTGGACAACCCAAACAAATCCTCAGAGATGAGTTCTGTAATATTTGTAATTTTCGAATATGAGTTTCAGCTGTTCCACCCCAAACTTCACAACAATACATGATTTTTGATCTTACAAAGGACAAATAAAAATTCCTTAATATATATGTATCTGCTCCCCATGCCCTGCTGGCTATAACTTTCAACGCTTTTATTCTATTTGCACATTTGTCCGCTATGAAATGGACATGTTCTTTCCACAGTAGTTTTGGATCCAGTTTAATACCCAGAAGTACAGGATTTGGGTTATGCCGCAGTACGTTTCCATTTAAGTTTATAACTGGTTTATAGTTTGTGTGCAAGTATCGCCTGGAGAAGAAGCATACTTCAGTTTTTGACATTGAAATGGTTAGTCCCCATTTTTCAGACCACTCAGAGATTTTGTTAAGTGCCTTTTCCAGTTGGTGAGTAGAAGCAGTTGGGTCTTTATCAGTGGCCCAGATAGTGACATCATCTGCAAAGGGCGTAATAAATTATTTAAACTATAAATTATTATTATTAAATAATTTATAGGTGCGTAATAAATGTTGTTGAATTCTGAAAAGCGTTTGGATTTAAAATGAATTTTTTATTGAAACTTGAGTCTATTTTTTTAATTTTAAATCCTACTAAACAGAATTTTAGTTGGTTATTTGCTGAGCAATTACATTAATTTTTTGTGATTTTAGACACAAAACAAATTTAAAATAGAGGGCACTGTTAAAATCCATTTTCTTCGAGCACGAAGAAAGATAAACCATTTTATGGCAACTGAACAAAGGGAATTCGTTCCACAAGCAAATAAACAATGTGAATAGCAATCTTTGTCATTTCGATTGCGTAACAAAAGGTAGCACGAAATTAATTAGTTATTGCATTATCCTTATTATAACCTCATTCTCAGCCCGGAAGCTAAGTTATTGAGTTTAAATTGTTTCCTAACAGTCTGCACTCAGTATCCATGCATCACTTGCTATGTAACACGTGGCATGCTTAGTTTCTGAATGGAAATTTCAAATTCTAATTACGGGTGAAAATCTCTATTACAATCAATAGCAATAAAAGGGAATTGTAAAAACATTTTTAATTAATTTTCCATCTTTGTTTTAAAGTTTATGTTATAAAATATACTAATACAATTACTAGTATGTGAGTTTTCTCAAGAAAAAAAATACGATCTGAAAATAAAAGGCTATCACCTTAAAATAAAAACTACCTTTTGATCAAACTAAAAAAATCTACTATTGTTCTATTTTCTTGGGCACAGCGTTCTTACAGGGTTTTGTCTAGGACAGTGGTTCCCAACCTTTTTAATTTCACGTACCGTAAAAACCTTTTTCCAATGAAAACGTCTACCATTCTACCACAACGCCTACCATAAATTTTGTAAAGAAAGAATTAGTTTTAATTTTCACTTATGCTAGTATGTACAAATTAAACACTACAAAAATAAGTCCACTAATTTTATTTATAGAAAGTTACGAGACTAGGGCACGTACGTTCTCACAATTATATCTTCTTTTTGAGGCTTGGAGAAGTTATGACTGGGATCATATGAAAGGGCAGAGAATTTCAGGCCAACAAGTGACATTTTGTCTAAAATTTACTCTATTTATAATAAAGCACTAAAATAAAAAAAATGGCGTACTTTACTCTCATATGTTCAAGTATGATAGGAAAAACTTGTACCTACTTGTTATGGTTTTCAACTATACTCCATCCAGAAGAGGAGGATATATTTTTCAGAAGTGCCTCAAAGAATTGGGTGACCCCTACATACACCCTAACTTACACCCGACTCACCTACCGCCTATGAGTCATCTACTAGGATTTGGTCTACAAATGTAAAATCTTGAAAACTGTACCATTTTAGTAATTTTGAATGCAATTCTTTGATTCGATACATTATTGCTTGAAAATAGACGCCAAACACGACATATTAAATCTCTCCTGAAAATAAAAGACAAAATAACTGTCATTAAGTATCAAAATATTAAAATATTCAATAAAATACAATAACTACTAATATAATACCTAACTATTTACTTCGTATTTGGATACTATTTCCAAGGAGTAAAATGCAAATTTTAGAAATATCAGTAAACATTACATATATGTAACATTATATAAGAGTTAATTTTGAAGACAAAGACATAGTAGGTGACTCATTAAAACCTACTAGTAGGTGAAATTGATGACAGGTAGGCAGGTACGCGCTGAGATACGAGGATTTCCTAATCCTCTGGGACGTTTCCAAGTTTGGATGAGAAATAAACATAGTTAAAACCCGATACATTTGCATTACAATACCAGAGGGTTAAAGGTGAAATACTTTGCCCTTGTTAACATTAGTTATTGTTAGTTTATAGAAAAATATTGCTCTTCGTGTGAAGTGTTGTCATGGAGTAACGGTTAAATGAGTGATTTAAACCCCCATTTAAGTGAGATCTAACAATAGGATGAGCTAAGCGGTGGAGTACTATAGCAGTTTAAACTTAGTTTAGTGGCAACACATATAGATCCTAGGTTGTTAATGTAAATATTTGAAATACCTTTTCAATCCCTTGCGGTTTATATAACGTGATATAATTTATTACACAACAGTTAATAGCATCTTTTTTTCTTAAATAGGGACATTGGCAAATTTAATAACTACCAGAATCTAGATTAGTGTCATGTATTTGCAAAGCCAACCGGTTTACTTTCAATGAATACAAAACGTTTTTTTAAAATAATATGTAATGCTTTTAAATTATTATACATTAAAAGAATCTTTTAACATTTTCGTTCTGAATTTTGTCATATTTACTAAAAATAACTCCTTTAATTAGGAGATGCAACTTTAAATAGGAGAGACAGTGTAGAGCTCCATTGCTTGTATTTTAAGGTATTTAAGGAATGTAATATGGCCAGAACTACGTCATTATTATCCTGCGTTAGTATCTAGGTGTTCATTTTCACAGGCAAAGCCCTCTCCTCTATGGTAACTAAGGTAATACCGGCTTTTCCAACTACCTACCGAGGTGAACAGGCATTCTGAATTATATTCTTCGTGCAAAATAAATATAGGAATCAGATTGATATGCAAAACGTTAACCATAACCTAAAAGTGACATATATATGAGGTCGTGAACAGTTGTTAGTGTTAATTGCCGCTATTTTTGACTTTCGAAAATCTTTGGGTGGTTTTTTTATTTCGTTTCATTACCGCTATAGCTCAGAAATTGTTAATAAGATACTAAAATGGTTCCTATATTTTTACCTTAAACGTATTTGAAAACCTCCATAAATCTTTCACGTCACCTCTTGTTCTCATAGGCTTCTCTGCTACAAACAAAATGGCTTACTTAAAATTTAAATAAAAAGTGACTAAACAATTAGGAAAACAGCGTAACTAAAATTCCACGCTATTGGCTATTGGATAAAATATAATAAATGTTCATTTTTGACGTTGAAGGCCAACATTTTAATTGGTTATTCCGTCACGTTTTCAATCCACTACACTTTTTAAATATTCAACTTCAAGTTATCATGGATTTGGATAAGTTTTAGAGGCTCCGAACCAATCTTTACCATCACAGCTGTAACAATTATCATTCTGTTCGCTGAACAATATTCACGCATTGCATTACATCATTTTAGCTAATTAAATATTTCCAATATTTCCATCACCTTTGTCCTTGTGTATTTAACGCGGATATTAAGGCGGATTAAGTGTAAGAAGTAATTAATAAGTTTATAAAAAACACAAGTTGCATCACGCTCATCCTTCATTTGCCAACTCGTTTTTAATTGGTCGAAGCCGATCTCCTTGATACGGATACGTTCACTTAGTCGCATCTCCAATTAAAATCGTTGTAGTAAACCTTGGTCACCAACCGGATGAGTTTATTGTAACAGATGGAATCGCAACCGCATGCAACCTTGACTATCACCCGAACTTCACAGTAATTTATTGCGATATTAAATTATAAAAAGCCAACAAAAGCCGTTTAGAGCACGATAACCATTTAGCTCATGCAACCCAGCGTTTATTTGCCTTTATGTTAGCGTTTTTACAGTCTCTACAAGTTTATAGTCCATTAAGTAATTGGCATGAAAATGAAGCGGAATCTTGTATATGTGCCTTTACAATCTTGTTAAATGTTACTCAATGTTATTGTTTTATTATAATGACCGTTTAAATACCTACGAAATTAACATTCTTTATTGTTCCCCTGCGGAGGCGAATTTTTTTATTCGCAGCCTTTACTTTGTTCTATCGTAACCAGCGGTACGGCATTTTTCTTTGTACTATCGGTATAGCTGTACTAACTTTCACATGACACTATATTGTATTAACAAATAATAAACTAGTTAATGCACAGAACTATGTATGAGTACTTCTGAAGATGATTAGCATGTAATCGAAATGTACATAAAGTAATTAATTGTAATAAAAACGTTTGTACTGTGGTAAATGGGTATTATTTATTTAGTTAAAAAATTAGTCCACAGTCAACAGATTTTTTAACACACAGCTATGATTTAAAGAATGCGTCCGCGTGAAATGTGAAACAATTAGCTCTCTATAAGTGAGATTATTTTCGTGACGAATTATAGCTCAATTGGCTCGAGGAATTAAATCGTGTCCGCTAGGTATCGCTGTTCTAATTTCGGAACATTATACTGTTCTTGAAAGTATTTCTGGTCTGATAATTTATGAAAGTTAAAAAGTTTTATCAGAATATCCTAATTAAACGTTAAAAATTGTACTAGTAGAAAACATACTTGTATTTTTATTTTGACACCTAGACAAATTATTTCTTTTACAAATAAACTAAATTATTATCATACAAGTGTTCATTATAGGATTCAAGTATGAAGCTTCTACATTTCATGCATAGTTTTAAGTGATTAAACAATAATATTGAAATATTTGTAAATTTAATTTATTTTTTTTTTTAATCCAGGAAGGGCCAATTCTCAGTTTTTAGTAACTTGAGTGAAGAGGAGGAGTGGTTGTCGCAATAATGCTACTTTTTTATCTAATGGGTTTTGCTAATTTTTAGCACTTAATATCTAACATTAGACCATTGCGGGTATATAGCTCTAATACACCTACCATTTTATCACACACTTTCCCTTCTATGGGTACTAGCTTTCAGGTTTTCAAACAGAAAAACTCTTGAGTTTATACTCCGCTAATGCATTACGAGAATACACTCCACATTTACAAACTATGCAGCTCACTGTACTTTCAATCTCTCAAACGTTTACAGAATTATTAATCCAACAATCCAATTGGTCATGCATTGAACACATTATAAACCTATTACAATATCAAATTTCTATAAAGGGAATTTCTAAGGAATTTATGAAAGTAGGCAATTAGAGAATTTCACTAGGAGGCATAGACTCTTAGACCAAGTACACTTGAAAAACTGCTGTAAAGTACCATCTCAGCGATAGTGCAATCTACTTTTGCTTCACACTAGACTTGTATTTGATCAGGTTATCTAGTTTTCCCAGACTAATAACTGGAGATGGACTTACTGTGATTTAAGTTTACTGCAAGTATTCCAAGTCAATATATTATATTCATTCGTGGTATATATTGTTACATAGAGTACTACATTAACCGTATGTAATCCCGAAGAAAAATGTAGTTTATTGAAAAAGAGATTACAATAAATATTACCGAGTTGGCGAAGGAAAAAAATCAGACAGAAGAACAATAGTTGTGAAAATTAGAGAAGAATGAGAGAAGAATACTATCATAGAGAACTCTAGGTTTATATGTAGCATTGAAATAAGAAAGGGGTAAGCTGAAAACATTAACAGTAAAAGATTAGGTAAGTTTTGTTAACAATAAAGAAAAAGGTTTCAAAATTAAGTTCTAAATTATTTTCCTGAACACCAAAAAATAAAAATGAATGCATGCGAAAATAGTATAAGTTTTCAATAGAAGATGTGAGTATCAGGAATGATTCAGTTAAAAATGTAGAAACCTTTAAATCCATGCGAAGTCTTGGAAAAAGTTATGCGGTGGAGAAATATGTAGAGCTGGATAGAAAATACTACTTGTCGACTCTAGCAACAGGAACTTATTGGAGAGTTAGTGCTGGGATAGGAAAGTACTTTTTGCGAATATCGTAAAGAAACGTTGGGTAAATCAAGGAGAAATACTTATGAAGAATAGGATAGTAATTTTGACACAAAACAAGAAAAACATTTTCACACAAAAAATTTTCTTAAGTTGAGACAAACAAGAAAAACAGCCAAACAATAAAAAACGATAGAAGACAGAAAGATGTGTTAAATAATTAGCGATGGTTGCATTAGCACAAATGATGAAACAAGGGGAATTCAGGGCGAATGGGCATTTGCACGTTGATTACTCTGTGAAGCGCTTACTCTTAGAACACTCACCGGATGAATAAATGTTAGAAAGTATACCATAGTGAATATCAATATTTTCAATTTTGTATATCGTAATTATTCTTAAGCCTACATTACTTTATGAAAACTTTAAAAGTAATTGCATATTATATAAATTACCACAATAATACAAAAATAACTCAGATATTCCACAAAGCTCTTTTCTCCACATTCGTTCTATTTGTAGAATATAAAGATATCTTGTAACATAACTTAGTGTAGCGTGAGCGGAGGTGCATTTGTCATCATTCTTGAAAACACATTATGTATAATTGCATACATGACCTCGAAAAGCCTTTCTTGTAGAATGCATCGGAGAACGGGATGAGCATGCGCAAACCGATCGATGTAACTGTAATGCTGTTATGCTGTAATTATCTGGTAATTTAGTCACACTATAAGCACAATTAATATTGCTTTGCTGTTCATAGATTTCAGAAAATGTATTTAGTAGAGAAAATATATTTTGCTTTATCACAGATTAAACATATTAATTACTACATGTTATTTTACTCAGAGTCTCTATATAAACATATAAATAGTATACAATAATTATACCCTTTTAAACCAAAGACATATTAATACTTTTAGAATTGCTGTGGGATTTCATTGCTCTGCTCAAGGTTGCAGTGGATTTTCTTTACTAAGAGGAAATAACTTAAATAATGGGAAAATAATTTAAATTGAGAAAACCGCTGTAGTAAAAGATATTCTCATTTAAACTTGGTATCTTACTTTATTTCTTAGTAAATAATTATTTCATTTGTAACTAAACAGTAAGTGTAGATTTATTACTGATGAGGACTAATTTAGCATGGTTGTCGAAAAAATGCTATTCTTAAAAGGTTTGCATTTTGAAAAAATGTGTTAATAATGTATATTTCGTAAGTTTCGTATGAACGTAACATATTTATACACAGAAATGTATTAATTTTCAGCACTAATTTTCAATATATCAGTGTGTGTGTGTGTGTGTGTTTGTGTGTGTGTGTGTGTGTGTGAGTGTGTATGAGAAAGAGATAGAATGCGTACTTGCGAAAACTGAAAGTTTAATAGTATACCGTGGTGTAATTACAAATAATTACAGTTCTAACAAAACCCATCTTGCAAGAAACTGTTTTATTTGTTGGCGTTCTTTTTCAGAACATTATTTCTCTTAGCTTGTTTGTTTTTGTTTTGAGTATTTTAAATTGACCATCCATTGAGATGACGAAGAATAGAAAGGATAGTGGTTATATATAGGACATAAGGTTATATATAGGATACATAAGGACGTAAACGACATAGACGATATAAGGGTCATGTGTGCAGGGCTGCATGATAGTAGCATACCTACGATTTAGCGGGGACATAAGTAAAGTTACATCCCTCGTTTAGGAACGGCGAATTAGCTGCAACTAAAAAAAACAGGTTTTTGATATAAATTCAGGAGTTTATTTACCTGAGAGATCTATCTCTTGGAATACAGGTTTTGTAATACAATACGACTTCGAGAGATAGATCATTACTTTCTAACGGACTAGGTTAGTGGTTAATTCATGGAAAAAAGTGAAGAAGAAGCTGGCCAGAAAACGAAAAAGGGATGTAAAGTAAGCGAGATGAAAATAACAATAAATTAAGAAAATATAAAAACATAATTATTAATAAAATAAATAAGAAGCTGAGGGGAAACGGGAAGTCCGTACGAAAAGTATAGCGCCTAACATTTAGAGCTTGATGCTTACATAGTAACATCGGGTAACCATAAAAAAATAGAGACATACTAAAATCGACTAGGAAGTCTAGTGAAATAAAATAAAAAAAGTTATACAAAATTAAATCTTTTATGTACTATTTTAATAAGAGTAATTGAATTAAAATTGAAATTAAATCAAATTAAATAAAAAATATATTAGTTTAAAAAAGCAGAAGGTAAGTAAAAAGAATGAATTAAGTAAATGTAATTAGATAAAGGTACCATGTAATAAAAGTTAATAGGGGAACTTACGTATAGCATAAGTAAACGAAAATAGATTTAAAGTGTAAAATAAGAAGATCTAGTAAAATAGTTTAGTAATAAAGTAGGCTTCGCATAAAAATTATCACGAGAGTATCGAACCAGACTACACCGAGTACAACGTCAATCAATATTGAATTGTATAGTATACAAAGCGGAATAAGTTAAATAAAGGGAAAAAAGAAGTGAAAGTAATAAAAATCAAATACTTTAAAAGGTTTACAAAATGGCTACACGTCAAAGGAAAGAGACGGAACCAACGGTAATGATGAGATTTTTTAGAAAAATGAGAGAGGAGAAGGACAAGAAAGATTAAGAGAAAAAGAGGAAGAAACAGCAAAGGATAAAGCAGAAAGAAGAAAAACAGCAAAGGATAAAAGAGAAGGAAGAAAACAATAAAGAAGACCAAAAAGGGAAATACAGAAAGAACAAGAAAAGACAAGAGAAAAAGAGGAGGAAAAACAAGAGAGATTAAGAGAAAAGGAGGAGGAAAACTTAAAAGAAAGCGAAGAAGATAAACAGAAACACAGACATCTTTGGGAAATCATGAACACGAGGATAGATGAAATAAGTGAAGGAATTACACGAAAGAATGAAGAAATGGAAAATAAAATTCAGGATACTATAGAAAAGATGAATAATTTAGAGGTAGCCGCCAACGGGAATAAGCAAAATGTAGAAACTGTTATAGTAGAGGTGAAAGAAGTAGAAAGGAGGTTACAAGGAGTAGTGAATAAGATTTAAAATATGGAGGAAGGATTAAATATAGCCACCTTGGTCAAAGCGAGGATGTTTGAGGTGGTGGATAATGCAGACAAAAGCAAAACGGAATTCTTCGGCAGTTAAGATGAAGACCCTATTGAGTTTATTAAAAGAGTGGAAAGCATGATGTCCGAAATTAAGAATGAGATGAAGGAAGGACAAAAATTAAAAATGATGGAAAGATACCTCAAAATACCAGCACAAGAATGGTGGTTGGCCATGCATATGGAGGGTAGAAGTTACGAAGTATTTAAAGAGAAATTCTTTAGTCACTTTTAGGGTCCACTTGCCCAGGAAATGATTATAGGAGGGATAGTGAATGGGATGTATGAATATAATCGAGTAAGTAACATGGTGATTTATTTCCTCAAAATTATGAACACCGCGAGACACCTAAATCCGCCATACAATCAGGCGAAGTTAATCATGAAAATTGAAACATTATGGGAACAGTATGTAAGTAAGATGTCTAGAGATGGCAGTCACTGACATTGAAGAGGTGGTACGGTACATCCGACGAAACATGGAACGGGTAGCTATCAGGAACCCAGAATAGGGCTGTTGAACGGAAGCCTAAGAGGAGAGGGTGGACACAACCGACACGAAGGGCCGGATATAAGGGAAATTGGAGACCAGAGCCTTATCCGAGAGAAGGGAAAGGAAATTGGAGACATGGGCCCTATCAGAGAGAGGGAGCATGTAATTGGCCGCAGAAGAAGTGGCAACAAGAAAGCCCAGAATACAGGCCACTATGCTAGACAAAAAAAACGCCCAAAAAGTAGTGAGCAAAAGCCACAAAATCCAGGGCCGAGTGGTCAGTCAAAAATCTAAGGAAAAGGATATCTAGTGGCAGAAGGGAAAAGAGGAGAGAGCCATTAGAGATCCAACAACAAAGACAACACTTCAAGGAAAAGGGGAAACAAGATAAAGGATAGGCGGAAGTTCTTATTGAAATAAAGGAATAAGAATCCAGAAGAACAATGATATGGTACACCAAGATACAAAGATAAGAGTAGGGGGGTCCCTGCAGATGACATCCGTGATGAATTGTTAGAAGAGGACAAGGAGATTGGCGAAAGTAATGAAAAGATAACGCCATGCCCTATAATTGAGTGTGAGGTGGAAGTACACTCTATAGAGTTAGAGATTTACACTGGAGCAGACGTGTCAGTCATTCAAGAAAAGGCATACAACAACCTCAATTTGAATGGGCTCAAGTTCTTAGAACTACCCTTAAATAATGTAGGCGTTGTAATGGTAATAAAGGTGACACCGATTAAAGTTATCTGGCAACGCCTAATTCCATTAACAATTCATGGGGTGAAGGTGGATTTTTGTTCATCATTATCTCCAAACTTCGGTAGGAGATGATTATGTGATGCAACACACTGTATAACCTTAAGGAACAGATCAACATGGATAGACGATTTATCACATTTGACTTAGAGGGTAAAATGATGTATCAAGATTTCCTACAAAAAACAATACAAGAAAAAGAAGACAATATAACGAAGTAAAGATAACAGATGTAAAGGATAATAATGAAGTAAAGAAGACAAAAATAACCATTAGAAACAATGATGCATCAACAATAGGGCATCAAAGCAAAAAAGGGGTTAATGCGACAGTGCGAGAGGTCTGGATACTGCCGAATGAGTGGAGAAAGCTATAACCAGATTACCCAAGGAATCAACAATAGAGTATCAAACCAAAAAGGAGTAGTTAATACGATATAGTGCAAAATGTCGAAGTACTGAAGGAGGTGATAGACCTGAATTAAATGAAATGATAGAAAATAATAATAAAATCAGAAAACAAAAACCAGGATAAAGATAAAACAGTAAAAAATGAAAGAAAATAAAAAACAAAAAATAAACAAAGAGGAATAAATAAATGAAATAATTATTGCTGGATTAAAGGAAATCATAATAGGATATAAAGAATCAAGGGATATCTGAGGAAAGACAGCATCTAAAAGTAAATATATTAAAACAAAACAAAGTGAGGACGAAATAAATTAAATTGAAAATATTTGGTAGAAATATAGAGTGTTGGAAATATGGGTAAATGAAGAAATAAAAAAATAATAATGAAAAAGTCGCGTCGAACAAAATAAAAGGGGAGAACTTGCGAAGGAAATATGCAACAGATAAGTCATAAACCAATAGGTTCTGAGGAGAAAACCAAATGGTCGAGGAAAAAATGGGGGAAGAACATCAAAATAAAAAAAAAATAGAGGTACCAAAATTTAAAAACAGAATATCAAATAGATTCACCATAAGATCCTTCACTAAGAGTAATTATAGGGAGAAAAGGAAAAAGAGAAGATAATGGACAGTAAAGAGGAGATGGTAGAATGGGAAAAGGAGGAAGAAGAAAACGAAAGGAAAATTAGGAAAGATTATCAGGAATAACTTGGCAGAGAAAAAAGAGTAGAGGATACATAGACAAAATTGGATAGATATATATTATACGATCAATGAATTAGAGATAGAAATAGAACAGAGTGAAAATAAATGTATATTAAGTCAAGAACAAAAATAGGAATTAGATAAGCTAATACCAGAATACATGTATTTAGTGAAATACGTGATAGGTTTAATAAATATAGACACCAGTTGAAACTATTCTATACTAATATATAACAATCTAATTGTGTCTGTCTGCGTGTCTGTGTGTGTGTTTGTGTGTGTGTGTGTGTGTGTGTGTGTGTGTGTGTGTGTGTGTTACTCAATCACATAAACATTACTTTACCCACTGAGCTGAAATTTTACATAGACATTATTAGGGTCCCTGGTTAACACATAGGCCTATTTTTATTTAGAAATTCAGGGCACCGCCCACGGGACTTGAAAACCGCTTTAACACTAAATTTTCTATACTCGATTTATTGACTAACTTGACTTAATCAGCAGATAATCACCTGTAACAGTCACTTTTAAACACATTTAAACAGTTGATAATAATTGATTGTTTTTCATCTTTCTAGGTTAGTTTACTTTAAAAATGTCATGTTACAAGCAGAAGTTTTTCCTCCCTTGATTTTCAAAACAATAATCAGTAAGTTTATACTTTGGCATATTTATTGGTAACTAATCTATACTTATATATACAAATCTAATGGTGTCTGTCTGTGTGTGTATTACTTAATCAAGTAAAAACTACTGGATCCATTGAGCTGAAATTTGGTATTCATTTACCGTTCCCCTAAGTGTTCGTTTTTAGACAATTATACTAGGTGACGAAGAGAGTCGTCAGAGATACGAAAAAAATTATGAAAACTCTTGCTCACGCCCTTAAAGCTTACAGTTTGGAAAATATGTAATTCCTCCAAACGTGGTGCTAATAGTGCTGGTAAAAATGTACATTGCCCACCCCCAATACAATGCATATAAAATGAATGAAAAACATGTCCTGAAGCTATATTGACAATTATTGTTTGTTATGCCACGGATGGTTAACTTTATAAACCTAAGAAATATCCAGTCAGAATTATTTGGTTGTAATTCTATACGTTTAACTAAATGTACACATGTAAGGCTAGAATAGAGATCACGTGATGAGGTATTACTCATCGGAAGTAGACGTTTAATTAGATAATGTAGTATAAAATTACAACCACATATCCTGACTGGACACTTTACAGGTATATTTTAACATAGGTATATAGTATTGTATACAACGAAATTTATCGTAACTGGATAATTTATAGGTAGGCCTATTTAAATATTTGTATACGTAGTACGCCGCGCCGTTGATACGCGGACGTAATACTTCTTATTACTCCACAATTAATTTTACCCAACTTTAATTTGATAAAAATCTTCACAAAGTTTTCATTATTTTTTCGTATCCCTAATGAATTTCTTCGTCGCCCGGTATAATGTTTCCCTTATCGAACACGTGGGATCTAGAAATAAATACCTGAAATTTTATATGGACATTATTAGGGTCCCTGGTTTTCACATAGCCCTATTTGTATTTAGAAATACCGTCAGGACACCATCCCACTGGCCTTGGTAACTCCCTTTAACTGTAGGTTTCTAGACTATGGTTTGATATATTTATTTGGATTTAATTTCAGTAAATTAAATTCAACCCAAATACAAATACAAATTAAATCAATGCAAATATCGTCAATCTCGTACGAAGAACGGGTACTCTGCTAGTTGAAAATAAACCCTTTGTACGAAGGAATTATCCTATTCCGCTTAACTGCCGTGAACAAGTCCAAGACGAAATAGACAGAATGCTCCCATATGACGTCATCGAACGCACCCATCCTTGCCATACAAATCGAGGCTTAACCCCTAACTGAATGTGCCCAGTCTCTTCATGTGGCATGGTGTTGATCACTTTTTCCATGTATGTCAAGTACTTTCGCCTAGACGCTTGGTTCTCATAACAATAGGTACACAATATCCTTCTCTTTTCTCTGTTTACTCTTTCTGCCATATTTACCTACGGATGCCGTACGGAGCTGAAGATGTGTTGGATACCTTCACTCATGATCCACGTACGCCAGTTCCGTGAGGTAAACGCAGTTCTGAAATCTGTAAGGATCTTACTGGGTTTCTCTATCGTCTGAAAATAATGCAGTAACCTAACCTTTAAGCTCCTTGTAGTGGCACTCAATACTGCATAAAATTTTACGTATTTTGAGAAACTACCCAACACTAGTAGGTAGTAGTTCTAAATGCTCTATGACCACCAATTCTCTAGCCTGTCTTGATACGACTGGTTTCGATCTTCCTTGGAGGTATTTGTTTGTCGGTTTTGTATATTGACATATCTGACATCTTTTAATCACTTGTATTAACTTTCTATTTATTCGCTTTATATACAAATTTTGAATAATGATTTTAATTATCCTATTCCTTCCCAAGTATACGTTTACGTGATGTGCTTGTTCTATTATACTGTTTATAGCTAACTCTGGTATCACTATTTTCATATTTCCTTCGACGTCTCTACCTAAGATCCCTCCTTGTATGGAATATCATGTTTGTTTAGTTATATTTTCCATTATTTGTTTTAATTCCGGTTGTTTTTTCTTTAACTCAGTCATTTTTTTCAAATATTTCTTTTATTGTCTCCGAGCAACTAATTCGTATCAGTCCTATTCTGATCGTCTAATGGTTCTGGTTGTTACCATTTGTCATATTTCACCTTGATACATCCGACTCAACACATCGCATGGGATGTTCTCTTTTCCTGGACAATGCATTACTATGGGCTGATTCTCTTGTATAACTAAGATCCATATAGTTATCGTTGAATTAGTGAAACTACGAGTGATGATGAATTTCAGTGCTTTGTTATCAGTAATTATTGTTAGTGGAGCTCCCACGAACGGCCGAAATTTCTTTAGTTGATGTACTGTAGCTAACAATTCCTTCTCACATATTGCTTATGATTTCTCACATTGTTTTAACGTATGCCTCACGAACCCTATCACTTGCATCTGTCCTTGTTTATCTCTTTGGAACAATTGACTGGTAATGGCATTATCACAGGCATCTGTTTACATGAACAGATCGTTTCTATTAAGGGATGTGCCTTGTCCCTCTATAGAATGCATCAAAGCTACTGACTCCGTAAACAAATCTTTTACCTTGTTAAAGGCCTTTCTCATTTGATCATCCCAGATCCAGGTATGTTCTTTTCTCAATAGCACCAACAAAGGTGAAGTCTCTTCTGCATGTATTTTGGTAAACCTGGCATAATAATTTTAAAAACCTAGAAACGATTGAAGTTGTTTTTTTGTTTCTAGGTTGCGGAAAACCCTCTATGGCTTGCAACGTCTCTGGTTGTTATATTATCCAGACAACGGTTATTCGTTTCATTTCAAGACACATTTTATGCATTTTCTCACTATATTCTACCTTATTGTTTTATTCACTCCATGCATATTCTTTCACGAAAATGTAATATTATTATATTAATTGCAATACCTCATAGGATACAAACATTATTATTAGTTAAACAATAAAGGAAAAGGCTTACCTTGTTAGAACTAACACTTTAGCAAACGCCAGAAAACGTTATTTTACCAAAGCACACGCTTATGCAAACACGTTCTCTGTGGTCGCTATATATATAGGCCTCAGTATAGTTTGTAAATTATTGTTGTAATTTTGCAGTAAGAACCTCTGATGATAAAAATATGATCATCGAAATGTATATAAGGTTTTAATCTTAGGTAACTTGTAATATTAGTTTTTAAATTTGTTGCCAGATATTGCCAAGATATTTAATGTAATATAATTTTACCATAGTGCTCTTGATATTTTACAATGTATTTCTAGAGACATGAGGTGATTTATGCGTCTTGGCGCTTCTGGATGCTTCCTCTACGACGATGGTTAATTGTTTGAGTGTTTAAACGATTTTTGCCCTCCATTTTTCCTTGATTGACGATAAAAAAATTATTATTTGGTTTCCCAAATCGCTTAATCCCTAATAATAAAGTATTGTCTCAAATCTACGACGATCAAACCTTAAAACAACAACATAACTGTCCTGGAATCTTCCGCTTCAAACTAAATATCAGTAACCTTTATTAAATTTCATATATAAACTCCCTTAATTATTATTATTCTTTTTTAATATCTCATTAAGTTTCAAAACATATTCCTCTTACTGAGGAATTGACGTATTTCAATTTGTTTCGCCTTTTAGAGTTTCCTAGCACCCTTAAAATTTACCAGAAGGTAATATAGAGAACTATATTTACGATATTTTATAAAAATCGCACCCTTATGAAGGACCATATGGCAACTGGTCAGTTGAGGTAAACCTCTTCACTGCTCAGGTTTGTTTAGGAAATCTCAAACATTTTTATCCCTATTAGTCATATTTTATGCGATTTTAGGGCTTAAAAATTACATGACGTAAAAGATTGTTTTTTCATCATGAAGCTGTTTTATAGGTTAATATTTTTTTTTGGGGGGGGGTCACTTACTCCATGTGCTTTCCCTAGCTACACCTCTGAGACTTTCTATGCCAGAAACTTTACCAGAAATGTGCTCAACAATAATTTCAATAATTTCATTGATCGAATCAGTGGTTTAATAATGCAAATGCTCTTACATACATACAAATATTGATTTATATATATATATATATATATATATATATATATATATATATATGCTTAGTTTAGGTAAATAAATAGATAAAAGTTACAACAATACGATAATTCACATTACCGTTTCTATGGTTTTAGTTTTCAATTCCTTCTATTAGTTCACACTTTCCTGATATATTTATCTTGCACAAATTTTTAATCATTAATAAAATACGTTTTTATTCATCAAATCATGTTCAAATACATTTTTTTACCTTCAAATTTTTATTCAATACCGGTACATAAATTACAAAATTTGTGGGGTAGAACCTGATTTGAACTGAGAATTGTTGTATTCGGAGTCTGGCGCACTTTGGCAATGCGCTAACCTTCCAATATCTAGACTTTTATTTTTCAAAGATGTATATGAATTGTAAAATATATAAATACAAATGGACGCTTGTGTAAATATAGTCTGAAGACAGCTAGATACATTTATTTAGAGTTTTGTGCTAGTTAAATTTATTATTGCTATGATTGTGATGAGTACGGATTATCAACATATGTTCTTGTTGTGTTACAGTACTTTGCTGCTCTGGCTACTCGCTTAAAGAGGAGGAAGAGGGTGGTAAGGTAAAACCAAACCTGGGTAAATCCTAATATATTACTTAGGTTAATGTAACTGGTGACACCTTAATTTTTCTCTAATTTTAATCTATTTCATTTCGCTTTAAAGTGTTAATTTTTATGAAGTGTTTTAAAAGTTTTTCCTTCATTATGGGTTAATTTGCTTTAATATTTTAATCTATTTTTAAAAATGAGTATATTTTTTCTGTTTTAGCCGCAGTAGTAGACCCCGAACGTGACGAGGAGTTCACCGGACGTGGTATGTTTTGTAAACTAAAGTACATGATTACTTTTAATATTTTATCAATGCAATATAGACTCAAACAGTTGATTATCTTAGCATTACAGTTTTGGGAATTATTCTTAAATTCCTTCTATTGGATCACCTTATCCTGATCGCCCACACTCTCTTGCACAAATTTTTAATCGTTAATAAATTACGTTTATATTCATCAAATCAGGTTCAAACCCATTTGTTTACATATAGTGGATAACAACTCACTTGTAATTAAGTTTTTTTTCAAATATTTAGTCAATAAATAAATAATAAAATTTGTGGAGTCCAACCGGATTCTAACTGAGAATCTTCGTATTCGGAGTCTACCGCACTTAGGCCTACGTCAACTTTCCAATACCTAGACTTTTATCTCCCAAAGATGTATATGAATTGTACTACATTTAACTGTCTCCATAGTTATCACACAAAATCATAAATAGTAGTGTGAGGCTAAAAACGAATGTAAAGAATAAAATAAAGAAACAAACTGGAAGCAAACAATGATATAATAAATTTTTTGTTGACCTCAGTAGCAATTAACTTTTAAAAATTTTTTATATCACTTGTTTTGAGAATATTTAGATTTTTTGTGCATATCTGCTGCATAGGATAACAGTTCCCCAGAGTATGAACTGACTCCCAAACGTGGTAAGTTCTTTGCGATTCAAATAGTTCATTTTCACTTTGTTTACTAACAACGGTTTGTCAACTCAATTGATCGTGTTCTACATTTTGTTATCTATTTACTCATAAATAACATTTCCTGTTTCAGACGATGGAAAAACCACTGGCAGTACAGAAAGTGAAGACAGAACCGGGCGAGACAGCCTTGGAGAGAGCGGTAAGTTGAAGAAATAAAAGCTGGTAGCCTAGACAAAAATACTATATTTTCGATAGTTTGGGCTGAATTTAGTTGTATTGAGAAGCGAAATTGGTGGGTTTTATAAAATAATAATGTTTGCGAGTCATTCTTCTTTACGTTAGCAAATGTCATGAGAATATTTAGCAATAAGTTTCTTGTTGAAACAATACCTGTTTATATATTATAGAAGTGGACATAGATTTTGACGAATAGAACGACGAGTTATACAAAGAATTCTGTAAATAGAAGTTCTTCATTTATCCTTAATATTGGTGGTTTCTTGCTCCAAAAACTAAGGTACTTCTATTGCATACTAAGTGAATGAAACTTAAGTTATTTTAATTTAAAGTTAAAGAGAGAATGCAACTCACTGATACCTGACCCTAGTCTATCTATCGTCACTGTAACACCTACACACAAAAAAACTCGACAAAACCCAAATGGGCTAACAAATTACAAAGAGAGGGCAAGGTTAACAAATATCCTGAATAATAAGGTAAAACTAAATTAAAATAACTTAAGCTTCATTCACTCAGAATGGAATAGAATTATCTTAGTTTTTGTAGCAAGAAACCATCAATATTAAGGATAAATGAAATAACTTCTACTTACAGAATTCTTCGTACAATTCGTCGTTCAATTCCTCATAATCTATGTCCACTTTGTAACATATTATAAACAATTATCGTTTCAACAAGAAACGTATTGCTAAATATTCTCATGACATTTGCTAACGTAAAGAAGAATGACTCGCAAACATTATCTTATAAAACCCACAAATTTCGCTTCTCAATACAACTAACTTCAGCCCAAACCATCGTAAATATAGTATTTTTGTCTAGGCTACCAGCTTTTATTTCTTCAACTTACCGCTCTCTCCAAGGCTGTCACGTCCGGTTCTTTCTTCGCTTTCTGTACTGCCAGTGGTTTCTCCGTCGGAAACAGGAAATGTTATATATGAGTAAATAGACAACAAAATGTAGAACACTATCAATTGCGTTGACAAACAGTTGTTAGTAAACCAAGTGAAAATGAACTATTTGAATCGCAAGGAACTTAACACGTTCAGGAGTCAGTTCATACTCTGGAGAACTGTTATCGTGTGCAAAACATATGCAAAATCTAAATATTCTCAAACTAAGTAATATAAATAAAATGTTTTAAGTAAATTCCTACTGAGGTCAACAAAACATTTCTTGTATCACTGTTTGCTTGTTTTCAGTTTGTTTCTTTATTTTATTCTTTACATTCATTTTTAACCTGATACTACTATTAATGATTTTGTGTGATAACTATGGGGACAGTTAAATGTAGTACAATTCATATACATCTTTGGGAGATAAAAGTCTAGGTATTGGAAGGTTGACGTAGGCCTAGGTGCGGTAGATTCCGAATACAAAGATTCTCAGTTAGAATCAGGTTGGACCTCAAAAATTTTATAATTTATTTATTGATTAAATATTTGAAAAAAAAGTTAATTACCATGATTTATCTACTATATGTAAAAAAATATGTTTGAACCTGATTTGATGAATAAAAACGTATTTTATTAACGATTAAAAATTGTGCAAGAGAGTGTGGGCGATCAAGATAATGAGAGCTAATAGAAGGAATTTAAGAATAATTCACAAAACTGTCATGCTAAGATAATCAACTATTTGAGTATATATTGCATTGATAAAATATTAAAAGTAATCATGTACTTTAGTTTACGAAACATACCACGTCCAGTGAACTCCTCGTCACGTTCGGGGTCTACTACTGCGGCTAAAACAGAAATAATATACACATTTTAAAAATATATTAAAATATTAAAGCAAGTTAACCCAGAATGAACAAAAACATTTAAAACACTTCATAAAAATTAACACTTTAAAGTGAAATGAAATAAATTAAAATTAGAGAAAAATTAAGGTGTCATCAGTTACATTAACTTAAGTAATTTATTAGGATTTACCCAGGTTTGGATTTAACCACCCTCTTTCTTCTCTTTAAGCGATTAGTCACAGCAGCAAAGTACTGTAACACAACAAGAACATATGTTGATGCTAAAGCTTTAGTCATCACAAACATAACAATAATAAATTTAACTAGCACAAAACTCTAAATAAATATCTATATTTAGAGACTATATTTACACAAGCGTCCATTTGTATTTATATATTTTAAGAAGCAATATTATTTTTAGTATGTGCTAGCATTAGGTGATTAAATAGCTCTATTCAAAGAGTCAATAAATTTGCTATTTGTAGTTTTAAAAATTTATTTCCCACTTAGCATCAATTAGCTGCTATATCCAAGAATATTTAAGGCTATAATGATTTATTAGAGGATGGTAAATTAATATTTTATGTAACATTCTGCAGAACATTCTGGAATATACTATAGATAATTCCTTAAACAAGTTTAGATAAAATGTACAACTTATGGTATCTTAAAGTTAGCACTTGTAAGAATTCCAGAACAGTATAATATTTTATTGAGAATGTAGAGTAAACACTGCTCAGTGCACAGACACTCTAATGGTACCTCTACAAGAGAATTGTGTTTATAGAACTATCATATATAGACTTGTATTAGGAACCATTTGTAAATCCTTGGTTTTTAATACTCCATGCAAAGCTGAATATTCTTATATAAAGGCTATGATGAAGACTAAAATGACAGCAACCAACAACCACAAGACATCGTTCACACTTGTTTCATTATTGTTCACTTCTTCAGAGGTAATTTTACTATTACTTGAATTATGCGATGCAGTTTCCATTTAAAATATGAAAAAAAAACACATTTCATAAAGTCCAACTCCAGATGTAATTACAAGAAAAAAATTATTTTAAAAAGAAATGAATTATTTACATAATGAAAACGCTTGTAGAAAGTGTTTGATTATTTTAGGATCTTATGTTGGCATCGCGGGGATCAGCTAACGATAGCCCTCTTAATAAAATTGTTTAGTTTCATAACCCCAATCTCAATTTACAAACCAATTTTCAATTGGAGTATTTTATTAACGATTAAAAATCTGTACAAGATATATATCCTCAGGGGTGTGTGAGCTAATAGAAGGAACTTGATAATAATTCACAAAACTGTAATGCTAAGTTAAGCAACTATTTGTGTATATTTCATTGACAAAATATTAAATGAAATTATGTACTTTAGTTTACAAAACATAAATATAAACATAACGCATCCAGTAATCTCCCCGTTACGTCCAGGGTCTACTCCTGCGGCTAAAACGCAAAAAAATATACACATTTTAAAAATAGATTAAAATATTAAAGCAACATTTTTGTAACTGCTGCCCTAAAAACCAGTTTTCAAGATGAGTTTTCAATCAAACTTTGTTTTGCAATTCGTTAAAAAAATGACAAGAAATAATAAACAAATAAAAATACCAAGTTAAACAGGAAAATGCATAGCAACACTTTATAGCAATAATGCTATTAATAATTAAATGGTAGAAAAGTGTGTGTGTGTGTGTTGTGTGTTTGTTGTGTTGATCAGAATAAATAATTTCCGAAACAGCTAATGTTATGTTGCGAACAACTATTTTAACTCAGGTTATACAACTTAGTTTATTTAACATTATAAACTTAAAATGTTATTAAATATACTTAATTATTATTTCGCTAAATCTTACTTTTATATAAGTACAACAATGAGTTAGATATTTTTTTCCAATTTTTAAAATGAAAATTTTCTTATACGTGTTTGACAATTTTGAAAAACCTAATTCAAATTAATTTCTAAATTTATATATTCGTTTCGTAAATTTCTCTGGATCTAATAAAGGTTAATAACTACTTTAAATCTATTAAAACCTCTATTATTTACAGCCCTGTATAGTCTACAATTTTCAATGCAATTTTTCTCTTATGCAGTCCAACTGAATAATTTTTTAATGAAGCTTGACAGTATACTATTTACAATGGAGTAAAACCTTCGGCTAACAAAATAATGTAACAATAAATATATATTACTTATGTATTCTACTGAAATTGGATGTTCTATATCATTATATATATATATATATATATATATATATATATATATAAAATATATATATATATATATAATATTTATATATATATATAATATTTAATATATATATATATATATATATATATATATAAAATATATATATATATATAATATTTATATATATATATATAATATTTAATATATATATATATATATATATATATATATATATATATATATATATGTGTGTGTGTGTGTGAGTGTGTGTGTGTGTGTGTAATATTTTCTCCCTCGTTTTGACGTTACATGTTACACTAATTTATATTTATAAAGGCGAATGTACAATTTATTTAGTTTTATTTCACTCAAACAGGAACTCCATAAAGTATAGTAATTTCGGTCGGTCATTCCCACGACTGCCTACTATGTTTTTTTTATCTATATTGTTGTCACTTTCAATTTCTTTATTCATATCTCAGAAGCAGTGTGGTGTAGACGATTCGGTTGCATTAACACATGTTTATCTACTGTTACGAGCTTACGTTGCATCATCCCGGACACTGCGGTATGCATTTGAAATCCATTTATGATAATTTCTCAAGGCTTTCTATGATTATGCGGCTCGTCTCAGGAGACGGTTATAGTGAGATAGAAATGGAACGACTTGCAGAATATAAATCACGTTTTACGATACAAGGTCGATGTTTCCAACAATTAGTCGAACGTTGCTGGTACTGTTGCTATTGTTGCAGACGCATCCTTCATTAATGGCGTTTACACGGCCAATTGGCCAAACCTTGAGTTCGACTTTGACCTAAAACTTATTTTGTTTGGGCTTTTGTGTTGTGTTTGTTTCGTTATTATTGGCGTAATTTCCTAAATATTACACGGAATGGTCAGGATTTGACATTTAGTAAATTTATACCTTAAACTTTATAAAACGTTAAAATAAAACTTTATTAAAATTATATTATGTCGATTTCTGTTATTTTTATGTTTGAAATTGATTAATTTGCAGCGATAACCAACTGACAATCGATAACACAAATTTAGTTTTCATTTATTTATTGTTAATGTAGTAAGGTCAATATGAATATTCTGTTATTGTAGTTAGTTTTAGTCCTAATAATAGTTATTTGGAAATAAATGACTGAAACGTCGTCGGAAATACTGCGTAAAATGAGCTAATTATGTTTTCCTTGTTTATACCATCCTAATTATTGTTTAACTTCAATTATAGTTTAGACGTCTTGTTGTATTAATCAGTTTTGTTGATGACATTGTTATTGTAACGTTTAAGATTAAAGAAGCTATTCATATCTTTAAGCTCAAAGCTGAGCTCGAATTTCAAAATAATTGTTATATAGAAGAATTGCATGTCCTTATTTTAGTTACAGAGGTTATTAAAGTTTAGTTTCTTTTAACTTTATAATAATATTTGTTCCTTTTTTATAAAAGGTTTTCTTTTGGAAATAGACAAGAAGAATATTTTTTAAAAGGAATTTTTTCTGTGATGGAGATTTTTCAAGTTGATCAAGTACTGAATATTTAAAAAAATAATATGTTCTATTTTTGGTCCATTTTCATTTATAGTACTTTTAAAAATATTGAATTAAAGTATTACATTGAACAAAATTAGTTTCTTAAAAGAACAGCATTTTTATTTAACAAGAGCTGAGTAAAAAAAGAGCAAGGAGAGGGTCTTCCCCATTATTGCTCCTAAATTTTACCCATGGTCTTCGGAAGGCTATTTTTGAATAAATTAACATTATTAACTGCTTTTATCATTAGCGAAATGAAACACATATAAGAAAATTTTGTCCCCTACTTTACAACTTTCGTAAAATACCAAGGTTTTGTATCTAGAACAAATCCTTTAACTTCACGAAATACTTCGGGTATATAATTTAGAATAGAAAAGTAAAGCAATTTGAAAATGATTTTTTTTTACGAAATGAACTTTACAAAAACTAAGAGTTTCGGTTTTCATCACAGCGATCCCTAGGTTGAACTTCAGAAGCTGTTTGATTTCATAACGAGAAGCAACGGTGTTTGCAATGGCATGTTGCGTTGTAGCCTACATTGACCGAGGAAGATAGTTGAGCACGGATGTTGCAACATGTTCTCGGAGGCGTGGGAGTTCTAGTTTTCTCACTCAGTTCCCGATGATGATGGCTACTAAATAGTTGCACAGTTCACGACAGCCGTGTCTTTGACATTAATTCCTCATCAGGACCGCCCGCCGAGACGCTTAATTGAAAATTGAAAGGTCCTCGAACTTGGCACAACCAGTGATTTCGTGAAATACTGGAAACAACCGCCAACACGAAGATTAGTCACAGATTGCGCAAACCGATGAATCACAAATATTTTCCCGCATTCATCCTTTTATTTGCTAGTGCTGTTATGTGCAACATGTTAAGGTTCTTCATCTTGTTTTAAAAATAATATATTTATAAAATAAAGAGTACAACTTGTAATAATGCTACAACTCTTAATTTTTTTACTCTAAATTTCAGTTTTTTATAAATTAAATCTTGAATAAATGTATGCCTTATTATACTTGTTATATATTATATCTGTGTTTGTTTATAATGCAGACTAAGCAAATATTATATTAACGCAATCACCTTTTTTTTTGTTTGATGTGCTAATTTTGTACTTGTATTTGTATTTCTAGTTTGTATTACTTTGCATTTATATCGGTATTTAATGCATTTAGAATCATAAAGTACTGATCTCATTTTTAAAAAAATCAATTTTATTTTTTTCCTTTCATCATATATATATATATATATATATATATATATATATATATATATATATATATATATATCCTGTAAACATTTTCAATAACATATTCTTTTATGTATACACTTAAGTTAAAATACATATTTTTGAACCTGTAGTGGATGTATATTGATGGTAATAAAGTTTTTACACCTATTTATTCATTAACTAAACATTTGCAAAAGCTGATATCTATGTCGGATTCGAACTGAATAACTACATGTTTTAAATCCAGCATTTTGCTACTGAGCCAACGTTCCCATTGCTAGAAATGAATTATTTAAAGATGTATATGAAATTTTTTTCATTCTCAATTGGTTGTGAACCAAACCTACATTGTACAGTCATAACTGTTACCATACAATAGTTACCACACAATATCGTAAATAATGTTCTAAGATTAAAAAGGAATGCAAAGTAAAAACTAAACAAACTGGATTAGTTGTGTGGAACCTTGCTTTGTAAACGGACAAAGCGAAAGGAAAGTGAAATGAAACACAATGCAAGCTACGGTTATAGAAAGAAAAACAAAAGCGCCATGAAACGTTTGTAAATGAAACAGAAGAAGCTAAGTGAACCTACGCTTAGATAAATAGAAATTGAAAACTGGAAAGAAATCCACTTTCTATTTTACCACTTAATGTTGTGATTCTGTCGTAGGTTTACCCATATTTATAATAATTGTAATTATAAAATAAAAAGTAACTAAAATAATTTTTTTTGTGACCTCAGTAGGTATTTACTATAGTTTTGTTTTTTTTATATTATTTGTTTTATATTTTAAATAAATCATTAATCAAAGGAAAGATTTTAGGATATAAAAATGGTAATTTTAACGAGTCAAGAATAATAAATGTATTAGGACGTCTTATATACAACTAATCTGTTCTTCTTTTAATGTCTTTTCTTAAACTTATGGCATAGGGAAATAACACAAAAAATGGCACTATAATTAATACCACTGTCAATGTACAAATATTTAGAGTGAATTTTTCGGTGTTCTTTCTTTAGCATATAAGTTTAATAATGTCTTAAAATAGACACAAATTAATTGTAGAAACGTCTTCCTATTAAATTGATTATCTCTTACTCTTTAGAGTCACCATGGTTTTAGTCTAAATATAACTTCTTACAAGTGAAAAATAACACAAATAAAACAAAAATGGTTCAATATATAAAAGTACAATACAATTTAGTCATTGTATTAAGTATATCCCCTTAGACACCTGCAGGACGCTTACTTCAAATGGCTTCTAACCTTACACCTTGATATAACCTCTCTATCACACCGTTAGAAAGTGTGTCTATTTCAGGAATGCCAATCTGCATTTGTTAATCATGCCATCATCAGGGTGTGCAATGTCCTTCACTATTACTTATCTGGATTCACAATATTTTTCATAGTCTCTAATGGATTAAACGCCGTAAAGAACCCTTATACCGTAGTCGTAGTTTTATTCTCCTTATAACAAATATTATCCATCTTATTGTTTGCATTGTATTATTTAAAAGGAATTGTATTAAAACAGAAGGAATTCATTATTAAATTTCTTATGATATTAATAAATGAGAAATAATACCCATTGAGCTTAATAAACGGGATCGTTAAAGATAAATAATTATTGCAATTTGAGCATATTTTTTAAAGCATATTAGTACTACGCATTACGGGTAGTTACACCCCTAAAAGCTAGCTTTTTAGTAACATTCGTTAATGATTAGAGAAGAAATCATTTAATAAGAATATCCTGACTCTTTAAACGTGGCATTAAAGTCTCTAGTGATGTCTTTACGAATTCCGTTTCTGGTTAGAGCTTTAAAATAAAGATTTCGAATTAAATCGTAAACACCAAGATTCTCAAAGGAAATGAAGACGTTAAGAAGAAATGGTTCATTGTTTTTAAATAAAAAGTAAATTACCAATGTACGTTAAAATTTGTAACTTTTTTATTAAAGCACTATCGTTTTAAAAAAACTCAAGATATATTTTGTTAAAACTACTAACTTTGAAAGGAGAATATACTATTCAAGGAAAATACACTAACGTTTTTATAAATTATACAATTAGAAAGGTATTTCGTTTTTAAAGCGTAGTATCTCTTACAACTATTCTTTGAGCTTAGCTTGTGAGGTTATGTTAAAACAAATAAAAGACTCACAAATAATTCATTTATTGACTTAAAGTATCTCTTACCTTGCATGTTTTATTTCTATGCTCACTTACAGACAGGCTAATTAAATTTAAAGGCATACTACAAGTGTACCTCTATGGATATGTTACTCATATTAGAAAATAAATTTGTTAAATAAAAATTTTAAAAAAGTACTTACTTTACCAACATTCACCAAAAAAGACACCAAAATGTTCTATACAAGATGGAAGTTTGAGAAATGAAAGCAAAGACATGAAGAAATTGTTCAACTTAAAAAAAATGAACATGAGCATGATAAAAAAAATAATATATAGGCCTATGTATTAGTTCATTATTAGGGTCCATATCGTATATAAAGCTAAATACATTCTATAAATGTTTCTAATCAACTTTAATTCATCGTCTTCATAACATGCATTCTTTTACACTTTCATCTCTGTGTTTTTATCTTCTGTGTCCTACATATTCACCTTTTTAAATGATATGAAGATGAGTAGTAAATTACGCATAAAATTATCATAACTTGATCTAATAAGTAGAAATAAACCAAGTACAGCAACAACTATTGTAGAATATCCGTAATTGCTTCCGAAATACTCACACAATAATAATAATAATAATAATTTTTTTGTGGAGTTTTGTATGCGTTTACGCACGATCAAGTCTGGCCTGACAAACCTAGTGTGTGATACTCGTGGTGAATACCCACTAAACCCTTCCTCCTTTCCGACCCTTTGTACATCTGACCAGAATATCACTGTATTACCAATTATCCTGGTCTTCCTTTATTAACCCCAGTGATTTCTATTTCTTAATTTCATCTTGTTTGGCGTGATCACCAGACTTGACCTCGACCATCTTCCTGTTTTATTTGAGTCCAGAGCATTTTATCGATGTATGGCGCTACCTCTATCCAGTTGGATGCACTATGCGACATCATGCCCAAAATTTTGTCCGTGTATATTGCCACGACGATACTTTCCAGTGTTGATCTCTTCACTTGCCATCTTCTGCAAGCAAAGAAGAAGTTCGGATTTGTGAGGTGATCCGTCGCCACAATAAGAGCAGTTTTGGTTGTCCGCCTTCCCATTTTTATATAAATTATCCCGTAAGCAAACCTGGCCTGTTAGAAAATTAGTTGTGTAGAAGTTTACCTCTTCTTGCCGCCTAACAATCTAACTGGATATGTCTTTAATTAGCCTGGCTGTCCATCTTCCGGTGGATTTCCCCGACCATCTTTCCTGTCATTTGCCCATCGTCAACTTTCTCGCTTCCTTTTGTTTTTCCTGACATTCATACTGTTTCGCAGCCCTGCAATACTTGCAGAACTGCAATACTCGTGTTAGCAGTTCAATAGAAATTATTCATCCCACCATTAGAGCACTCGATTCAGAGACCGTTCGATAGGAACACGCTCCGAACGCATTATCGACTGCGCCAAGGATATCAGAAGACGGCGTCTGCTCTGAGAAGGGAGTCTAATGTTAGCTAGAAGCGTATTCATAGCTGTTGTGACTCTAACCTCCTTCTCAGCTGAACCGTTAACATTATGTCGAAAAATCAGCTTCATAACAATCATAATGCCTAAGTACTTTATATCATTTTTGATCGCTATGTCTTTTTCTATTACAAGCATTTCAGGCTAGGAGGAAGGTGTCTTTTAAATCAGAACAATCTCTGTATTTTCCAGAGCCAAGCTTAGACCATGCTCCATCATCCAGATGTCAATACGACGGATTACTTCGGCCAGTCGCAATTGAACGAACTCTTGGTTTCTCTCTGTGATAATCGCAGCAATGTCGTCTGCGTATCCCTCCATAAAGGTTCCTTCTGACACTGTTACACGCATAATGCTATCCTAATTTACATTTCAGAGGTCTGGACTGATGATGGAACTCCTGGCGTTACTTTCTTCCTTCTAGGCCCATCTGAGGTCGCGTATACCAGGTACCGGTTAGTAATAATATTAATAATAATAGTTAATAAATAATAACAGTAACACCAATATTAATACTCGCAATAATAATAGCAATGGTAATAATATTGTTATTTCTATTATCCGTAGAGTTGGGGAATTTACAAATGCACCATGGATAATTCACGCGCTATTCCTACGTGTGTGTGATTTTCGGGTCAACGTTTTGATCGTACAATTGGGTGCAATTGACGTTCACCTCTTTAGATGTAGAAGGCGCCACCCCTGATTTTCAAAGGTTTGCTGCATCTCCGGCCTTTAAGGCTGATTTTTTCTTCATTTACGTTCCAAGGCACCTGAATCGTGTCTTTTCTTGCCTCTGGCCCACAGTTGTATCTAGGCATGGGCAATCTTTTCTCCTTTCTTCATCTCCATGCCACGTCAATTTCAGATGTCGTAAACAAACATTTCTCTTTTCTTGGTCCTCAGCACTGTCTCGACGCAGACATTTACTGAGTTCCACTTGTCAGTACGCAAACTCCATGACTTGTCATCCCGTGTCCGTCTTCCTCTGAGACGCTTCGTGTGTATCCACAAGTAGAGCACGTCGCATTAGTCACCTTTTGCAAAAGGTTGAGATAAGACTGGAAATATCCGAGCTCTAACCACATTTGTGAGAGGTATCAACTCACCTCACCAGTCCTCGCTCCATCCATTATTAGATAATAATAATAATAATAATAAACAAAATAGTAACAATTTGTAATTATAATATTAAAATGATATTATTAGTAATACTGGCAATCATAATGATAAATAATAATGAAAAGGGTAACACATAAAATAGTAATAATAAGGAACAGTAATAATATTAATTAAAAATATTTAAAATGATGATACGTAAATTAATACATAGCATATCATGCCATTTCTACGCACATACATAGAAGCACTATTTCGATACAGATGCCATGTGGGGACTTCCCTTTAAATAAAACAAATCGAAAAGTGTTTATTATTTCCCTAAGCCGAAATAGCCTTTTAAATTCGTGGCAGTAATGCCATAAATAACAAATAACTTAGTCCGTTGTAATTATATACTAATCATTCTTCTTTATTTTAGCGTTATTCTCAATTAAAGCCTATAACTTTACCTTGTTAAAGAAATCTATTTGCAGATCGTTGTTGATTGTAAACGTTTAATTACCGCTCTGTCATAACAAAGTAAATATTGAGTCTAAATAAATAATGGCAGTATTTCTTCTTAGTTTATTAAAGCACTATTAGTAGTACCACAATAAATAAAAAAAAAACTGTTTTTAATTTTAGGCATATGTTATGTTTTAATGAATTCAGTAAAGACAATTCAGTAAAACCAAAGAGAATTATTCGGCTTAAGACGCTTGGCCAGACTATTACAAAACTGATGAGTCTATCTCAAATATTGAATATATTAACCTTGGGGTTCACTAAAACCTTTAAAATTCAGAATCAGTTGCATTTTATTAGGCCCTTCAAGAAACACTTATGTAAAGCTAGCGTCAATGTTGCAACCGCTAGTGTATCGAATGACCCTGGCGCGAGGTTTGTGATTTATGTTAAAATCAGTCTGACAAAAATTCGATGTAAAATCAGGAATGTTAAAAAGTCGAGAAAGGCACCCACTACTTGACAACTTTATGGCGGGATTGTTGATCGTGGAAGGTTGTCGAACCTTTCGAAGACCTACGTAGATAGGTCCACACAAAGTTAAATATTTTGTTTTCATTTAACAACAAGCGATAGTGAATTTTAGTTACGTAAAATGTGAGTATGTAAATTTGATAAAAATATCTAAATTCTTGATATTCAAGAAATAGCTTTTTTACATTATACTTGCTTGACCTTGTACGTTATTTTTAGGTTAGGATTCTTTCATATATATAAGTAAGTCATTAAAACTACATAAAATAAAAACACAATGATAGCTAGTTCCATTTTGGCAACCGGAGAAAAGAAATATCTTTCTCTCTGTCCTCAAGATTCCTTTCTAAACATGGTAACTTGAGCAAGTAAGGAAGTTAGAATCATATTTCTAGTTTACCTTGTGAGCACAGGCAAAAATTAAATAATAACGAACATGATTTCAAGATCAGTAATTTATTTTTCATGCACGTTTCAACGACAAACCATCTTCAACAGTTCGACATTACTACTCAATTTCTAAGCTATGACTAATATAATTCAGTTATAGTTTAGAATCTGTGTAGTAATGCTCAATAATGATGATAACTTTGTCATTTAAACGCGTTGGACAAAATAAATAATTGATTGTGGCTTGGTCAAGAAGTTAATTTTAGAAATTTGCCAATTGAAAATGAAACCTAATTTGTATGTAAAAAAATCTGACTTCATTGTTTTATAACATCAACTATAAACTAGTTTTTACTTGCGATTCCATTGAAATGATAATAAATTTGCATGCAAAAACAACTATTTTTTTCTCGTAAAAAATATAAAACGTTCTACATAGAAATTCGTGTTTCTTCTTACTGGTGAGAAAACACTGGTCTCGGTTCATTTTAATGTATTTAAACCTTTATAGCATAATATCTATAATTATAATTCAAGTATACTATAGGGACAATGTAAACTCACCAATAGTGTATTTTGTGTGCTTTGGACCTGTATAATAAAAAGAGATACATTTAATCAAAGAAAGGTAAATGTAACCATTTTACAAACAAATTTTTATTTATAATATAAATAGCAAATAGTAATAATAAGAATAAGCAAATAGTAACAAAAAAAAATACAGTAGAACCTCTCTAATTCGTCACGTTCGGGACCGAGGGAGTGACGATTTCGAGAAAAAGATGAAATACGGAAGTCGTGAAATTAACACATAATGTAACTAATGTTGCACTTAGATGACTTATATCGTCCGAAACGTTCAACAACACTATTAAAAACGGTAGTAGTCTGCAGCACAGCTTGTAATTACAACCAGATAAACATCGCATCATCAAGTTGAACATGAGGGGGTGTTGTCATTCTTTTTCGTTTGTTAACATCTCCATCGGAAACTTCCTTTTTTGCTTTGAACTTTTAAATTATATTGCGATTTTTTCTTGATGTCATTTGCAGTTGTTCTAGGAATTCCGAATTCTATCGATATCTTAACCGCACTTTCGTATGTTCATAACGGTTGTAGAGTTTCATACTTGTCAACCAAGTTTACAGTTTCATAATTAACTGCGTTTAGACATTTCCCCTTTATATAACTACTGTTGAAAAAAAAACATTAATACTAAAAAAAGGAAAGGAAAACTCAACTGTAGAATACAATGAGTATAAACTACAGTGTAATTTATAAAGCAACTCAACGATGTCTACTATGCTGTGCTCAGTCGATTACTGAACACTTCTACTACATTTTATCACGCGTATTACATGTGTGAAAACAAAGAATGTGTTAAAAGATTTTCTGAGCAATCTTAAAACTCATGGTATTGGCTTATCTGATGGCTGGCGCCTATATTACTTGACAACGCAGACGATTTTTGTTACTATCGTTGCTTGTGTTGAATAGGGCGACGAATTACAAAAGGTGACGAGTTAAAGAGTGGCGAATTAGAGAGGTTCCACTGTAATAAAAACTATAATAAAGGTAAAGTATTTCACAAGAATAAATTTAGTTTAATAAATTAAGAGATCTTTATATAGACCTTACACTTGGACATTATTTATTTAACCTTTTTAAAATTATACTTAGAGTATTTTTGTGCATATTACACAAGTGGTAAGTGTGTGTTTAAGAATATGCACTATTTCTACTCGTTATGTCCACTAAACCTGTTACACAGAATTAAAACGTTTATACGCAGTGTAGGAAAACGTAAAAGTACTAACTTCCTCTTTCTTATCCACAAATTTATTATCTATTATATGGAATTACTCGTAAAACTCAAGTCGTGCATATTCTTCCACAAATTTATGTAACGTGAATTTAGTTATAAATAAATGAAGTTCCACGGAAGGTATCAGACCCTTCCTACAACGTGAGGTGCTGCAGGGAAAGGATCATGTGGCATGATTATGACCTTAAACAATATATTATGAGTAGCTGGGCGGCAGCATGGCAGGGCTCCTGCCGCTGATTCCAGGCTTCGACAGGCTAATGCCGCAATTAGAAACTCCGTAAGCGTTGAGTCGTGTAAAACTGTAAGGTTTATCTGACACGCGTGTAAGGAAGTGGCGCTTAGATTATGCGATAAACTGTAGACACAATCTTAGAATATGCACGCAAGTAAAACATGTTATATAACGACGAAAAACAAAACGTTTTATATTTTTAAATGCAAAATTTCGGCAGAAAAAAACTTTTCCGAATCTCTTGTTTTTTTACTAATATACGTTTTCAAAGTTAACTCTCCAGATGGTTAGCAATATTATTTATGATGCACGTTCTTCAATAAAACATTTACAATGGCCTCTAAAGATATTTCAAATTTGAAAATTGTTCTAAAACCTTTTGATTTTGTATAACCTATCCTTTACTAGGAATTGTAGCTTGAAGTCAAATGTTTGCGGTATTATATCTTATCATGTGGTGTAAAAAGGACTTGATATGGCTCATTACACACTCACACCTACCTATCTTACTTACTACTAGTCTCTCTCTTGTTTTTATTTCGTGTTACCACTTACAATATTTATGTTAATTTATTTATTCTCCGGTAAGTAAAAGTAAATTTACTATTATGGATTGTTTTTGCTTGGTTTGTAACCATAATTCTAATTTCTGGACCTATCTACCCTTTTTGTACTATTTAGTGATAGCTCCCTTGATGCTTTTCTCTTCCAAAACCTTTTACCCATTGCACTCATACTTTATACATTTGTTTTGCGTTCTCCTTTGTAACTTGCCTAATATTCACAGGCTTGGCCCAGCAATGGTAATGCCCTGGTCCGAGAATTCGATAATTGGTGTGAAACCCAATTAGCTACGTATTTGCCTTAGCTAGCATATTACACGGAGGGTGGTGTTTAGAGGTGTTATTTACTAGAGAACCTTTTGTTTAAGGAATCTGAGTAACGACAAATGATTAGTTTACAAAACTAATAACATCCAATAGGAAACTAACCCTTTTTTAAAATATTTTTACTTACTTTCCCAATCAGGATTTTTTGAAACAACCACATTCTTCCGATTTTGTGCCTGACAACATTTTATTTTCAAACTAAAAACATAACCTTACATTGTATTCTTATCATTTATTTAGTTATTTTTTTACGTTACTAATAATAATTTCGTAATTATTTCTCTTATTATTTTAAAAAACCTGTAAAGCAAACATTGTAACTTATGTATTTATCTAAACATATTCTTACTAATACAATTATGCACCTGACATTAATTAAAACATATACAATAAACATAAACGTATTAGCTGTTTAGGATTATTACCATTGAAATTTCTTGATTACATTATATTTTATTTCAAAACATGTATATGTTTATTCATCGATCACTATGTTTATTTCATTTATTAAAAATTTATCTTTTCATTTTATTAATGTTTTACCCATTAATATGAATACACATTTATTTTTAAATCATCATTTTTACTTTTTTCATATTAACATATTTTCACAAACTTGAATAATTTCATAAAATAGCCATTTTCAGCAAAATTAACATTTGGCCATAGGCACACATTTTACCAATCCATTGACTGGGAGCTGAAAAAGTGGATAATTTTGGCGCTACGGAGAATCGAAGTCAGTGCCCAGTTAGAAGTCAACTCTCTACCCACCAGACCACTCAGCCGATTTCTGTTTGATTTATACAAAATAATTCAAACTAGTTTGAAATTAAATATACTATATCTGCAATGAAATTTTACATATGGCTGGGGTGTTTCACATATACACTAGCAGCTATGTGAAATTTATTTGTGTTAAAACTGTATAAGTTAATTATACACAGACATTTGTTAACATAAATGAAATGTGTAGAAAATTTGCATTTGTTGACGTTTTATGTTCAGTTTGATGTTTGATAAATTTCAAGTAAAATGCTTGACGAGTGTTTCTGGACAAAATTCAAATATGTACTACCAAAATACTAGAAAAAAATAAAGTATTAAAAGTGAATAGGTATGAAAATAAAAGTAACAAAAATGTAGCAGCAAAACAATTTCAAATTTCTGTTACATCCATTAACCTTATAATATTAATACCGACATTGGTTAGTAGTAAAACCTGTATAACCAACATGACCGGGATTAGAAAAAGGAAAGTTACTCTTTAATATAGTTGACTTTTTCAAATTAAAGAACTAAACTCATAAAACTTGAAAACCACATAATGATCATTACGAGAAAATAGTTATTTACAGGAAATAATATTATAACTAACTTACTGGTATATTAAGTTAGGCCTAAAATTTTAAGTCTCGAACAAGGCTTTTACAATATTTATCCTTGATATTACAAAATAGCAATTGTGAGATATTTAGGAAAATTTACGATGGGTGTTATTAACGATAAATATGGACAAGTCTTATTGGCAAAAAAGTCTTTGTTAATTATACAGTACTTGGGATTAGCCAAAATTACCAGATTCACAAAAAGCTTGAAGCAAGAAATGTTTCAACTTCAGTATTAGTTACCGCCTGTGCATTTCAGCTTTTCTGAAATAATGTCAAAAAACAAGTGAGAGCTTAACTGATCGAGTGTGTTACAAAGGATGCAAATTTTAGGCGAAACTGTAGCGGACGTAAATAAAGGCCGATGCGTTAAAATACGGCATTATCTTCGTGCAGTTTAACAACGATTTTGAATTACAATTGGTCACTTTTTCGCCGAACGTGAGGTCAAAACTCTAACCATGGACTTTGGAATAAAAAAAAAACGCCAAAGTTCACTACCAGAAACTCATAATAATGGAAATGTTATCGGCAGCAGAAGAGAATCGGCCCTTAAACGGTTTATATTTGCTTAAATAATATACTTCAGACAACGATGTGCTATGAAAACATTATGTTTCTTGGCCACTATCCAGTATAATTTCAAAAAGCTGGCTTTGTAATCAGAATCCAACAATAAAGATAAGAAGATGACTTGATTGTAAGTGACTTAAAACGTAAATAGGGAAGAAATAAAACAAAAAGATTTGACAACTACGCGTAGGTACGTCAGCGTGAACAGTAACATACAACATTATGGTTTGCCGATAGAAGATGCTATCCTGGAAAATGGGAAATTTGATGAATGTTTAAAAAAATGAAGAAGATGAAAAGAAGATAAAGACGTACGAGAACAAAAAGAAATATCAGCGACATGTTAAACTATAAAATGTTTTTTAATTTGTAGATGGCATCGAAGAAAGAGAATTTATGTCGAACAAAAAACATTTTTTCTTAAAATAATAAAATACCGTATGTAGTTCTAGTATAAAGTATCCACAGTGCAATAAATGGGTTTTATTGAAAATAGTGTTTTTGGTGTTCGTCATCTGGTAAGTTTTTCCATGTTATTATCAAGGATTTTCTGTTTTCCGAAAAATCTGTTTAATGCATTTTTTTCACTGATTTATTGGTTTCTTTAAATAGAACTTTGACTGTATGCATCTGAATATTTTTATTGATTTCCTTTACCTAGGCATTTAAAAAAGAATAAGGTTAAAAGTTCAGGTAATGTTTATATTGATGTATAATGATGTATAACGGGTGTTTCGGAAATTGTATTCTTGTGGATGCCGCTAACATTGTGATTTTATGAAGGAATGGGTAGCTATATTTATTGGTGCTGTCACATTTAATGGATAATTGTACAAATAAAGATACAAAGACCAACATACATCGATATATATATATATATATATATATATATATATATATATTTGTGTGTGTGTGTGTGTGTGTGCTTTAAATAGATCAAAATGCTGCAAGAAGTAGATCTATACACTTTAAGATATAAAAGTCAAGTAACGAGAATTTTTATTGCAGTATGGAATATATCTGTTTTGGAGATAAATGTTATAATAAAAACATGACGAAACATTTAGTAACGTAAATGCAAAAGATGCAAAATTATTAATTTCGTTTTTTGTTTCTCACGATTAACAAATCAAGATCCACATTAGTTCTCATTTCAAGATCGTGAAGTCCTAATATCTAACCGTCGGCAATGGCCTATTTAATACATTTGCATTTCAAAATTTACATAATTCGCTTTCACCCCAAAATTTACGCCAGTCTTATAATTTGCATTGTAATAAGGCGCGCCCACTTTCAAGGTCACACACAGTGGTGAAATATGCTTATATGGGTTGTCATTGATGTAATATTTTTATTTTATGGTATTGTTGCACCTAAATTTTATTTTAAATTTGGTATTTTATTTATAATTTTCTAATACCTATGCACCTACTTAAGGTGTCCGTTAAAGTGCAATCATAGTAAAATAATTTATATTCTAATTTAAGAGTGACTATTTAGATAACTTACATTTAATCTTACAAAATATAATATCTGAACAACAAGCTCTAGATTACGTTGCACATCAAAGTATATTTTGGTCTTTTAATTGCTAATGTATTTTTTTATGTACTAATTAGTACATATTTTACTAACTTATAGTCTGCTCAACGACAAAATGATCTTTTACAGTGAGCATTTTGATATCAACCTAAAATTCCCGGATTCGATCAGCAGTAATACTATAGAAGTTCTTAATGGTTTATCAACCATCAGGTCGACTGTGGCGCAATATCTGGACTTGCATACCCATTCCAAGTGAAGCAAGGATGGCCAAACTCTAAATATCCTAATGGCACAAAATTAGAAATCAATGTTAAAATTATTGAATAAAGTTAATTTAATTGAAATAAATGAATATAAAATATACAAATTTACTGAAAGCACTAAAAATATTAAAAATTGTAAGACATGCTTTTAGTAGAATATATATATATATATATATATATATATATATATATATATATATATATATATATATATATATATATTGGTAGAAGCCTGCTGTTAAATAGGTCAAGAGTCGTTTGTTTGTTAAGAAGATTTAAAATTAGTTCGATCTTGGAATAGAAGAATTTTAAGAAACAAAAATGGAACATATACAACTTATAAATTATATAGCCTAAGCATTTATGTATTACTTATATATACATTTACATTTCTGTAAATTGTATTTAGATTCAATGACACAGGTGGTACTCAAAGCGTAATTGAATCAATACAATATTGATTGTGTTCAATTTATTGTTAATATTATATAAAGGGTTAAGAAAAATTAAAAAATACTAGAAACTCTATTTTTGAAATAAATTTGTTTTCATCAATTATAACAATATTTTTTACTTGTAAAAGTATCCTAATGCAGTCTTTGGGTGTTTAATGTTTTGTTTTTTGAAAATGATGGAATTCATTATTAAAAAACATTTTCTGTAGTTTTATCTAATTTCATATTTATGTAAAATGAACTTCATATGCCTAAATAAGGGCTAACATATTTTTGTAATGACATAATAGCACATTTGGCGTATATTTCTTGATATCCAGTATTAATTACAGTTATAGTGGCAACATGTAGGTACAAATCTTAAGCAAAACTTACAAATGCAAATGTTTAAAGTTAAAGAATATATCTGAAATTAGGATGTTATTATATCACCGATATTCAATCAATAGAAGCACATTTTTACTTACTGGTGATTTTTTATTGAAACACGTTAAAAACAAAATGTATTTATTAATTTTTGTTTATTTTAGTCATAAATTCTATACTGAAAAACCGTGCATCTATATTTTTACCCTGACAATTAAGCATTGCAAAAAATTACATTGATACGTACAAAGCCGACGTTCTATCAAACATATTTTAGGATTGTTGTGAAACAGTGTTTGTTGATGTTTCTTTACAACTGCGTGATCACTGAAGTTTATGCGTAGTTATGGACGTGACAGTAATCTGACTCGTGAAAAGGGTTTCGTTTGAAAACTGTTTACAATCTGCATCGCCGTAAAATATATTCATGTAATTTGATTTTTTTATTATTTTTGTGTGTGTGTGTGTTAGAATAGTTTGTTTTAAATGTTATTACAAAAAAATAAAAACTTATTATTATAATTGTTAATTTTTCTGTTTCTTACATTATAAGTATTTTTTATTTAAATTATTTGTTTTCCTATTTTTTGGAAGTTTTCAAATTTGAGGTTATAAACTGTACTTTTTAAAAACAATCGTTGGCAAAACGCCGATCTGAATACATTCAAACCGAATTTAAAGTACATTCGAATAAATATGTCCTTTCATTAGCGGGATTTGTGTTTGTGATAGAGTATTATCGTAGCATATAAAGTGCAATCCTTTTCTTAGCGAAATATTAGAACATCCTTTTGCTAGCCTCATAATATCTAATCATAAAAAAGTTTAAGTAGTAAACTTTACTCTACGAATGATTATATATTGTAATCATTCTAAATATACGCTAAACGTTTTAATGGGTTCTTTTGGATAATAATTTGTAAAGGAAATATTTAGAAGACTATATTAAATATTTCAAGGAAACTGTATGAGTTTTAGTTAGTTACAATATCACTCCAACGTTTCATATTTAAAATTGAAAATTATCCAAAAAATAATAAAAATTATCAAGGAAACATGAGTGATCATTAAAGACACAAATTTTAATTCCACGAAGAAAAATTTGAAAAATATCTATTAAAACCTAGGTGCTGTTTATAAATGTATAAATATATCCTGATTCTCCTTCTTTCCTCATTGGAACTAAGGCCCATACAAGCCATTATACATTTTACCCAACAGCTATATTTCGTTCTTGACTACATTCAGGTTATCCTTTCTTTCTACTGTCATAGTCTTTCTCGTTATTATACCTTTTCGTTTAAAGAATTTTCATTTGCAATGATAAATATGTTCTACATGTGCAAACATTTAAAGATAAACATGTCTGCATCACTATTAAATAAAAGAGTCTTATATTCAGTAAATTTGGAGGGGCTCAGCCCACCTGCATTGCGGTTTAGTCGCCTTGTCTTGCCAATCGCACGATTCATTTTCATCTTCCTCCTGAAGATGGCCTATATTTTTTGATACTTGTAGCCGCAGAGTGGCAATCGCTGTTAGCAGATTTAGTGTTACCCAGGGTGAACCACAAGGAGGCCTGTTAACTTTACACCCCTCAAGTTTTGGGAACGAGCCAAGAAGGTAGATGGGGCCTTCTGAGAAACCTGTTAGACCATCCACTGTGCGCCTCAAGTTGTAGCTATCACCCTTGTGTCATGTCCATAACACTAAGGTCAAATATCAGATACCACAACCAATCCGTAACTATACAAAACCTTCCCAAAACATCTACAACGTTTCTAGACTTCAGCACGAAAAAATCGGAAGCAACGCCCCAAGCAGTAAAAGCTCATTCACTAGAGATGATTGCTAGTCAGTACCCTGCTGACAGCCGGCTCCATATCTACATCGACGGCTTCTATAACCCAGCAGATAAATCAGCCAGTGCGGGTTGATTCTGACCACATTCAGTGGCGCTTCGTTGACTGAAGCGAAAATATTAGCTCTTGCCTCAAATACCCCCACAGTGTTCCTCAAAACCATTAATTGCCGTCTGGAAATAGAAAAACCCACCTTTGCAGAGAGGCATATACAGCTACAATGGCCATGTTGGCGTTGCAGGGAACGAAACGGCCGACGATCTAGGCAAAAAGGGAGCAGTAGCGGAAAAACCTAAAATCGAATGCTCCCTAATATCAGCCAAAAACATCGTTGAGGCTATGGTGGCCACCTCCAATATATAGTGGAACTGGCCAAAAATTAAAAAAAATGGAAATTCCTAGTAACCGAGGGTCCAATTTCGAGATTTTTATCCTGGATGGAGGAGGTCGCCAGATTCCGCATAGCAACCCGCCACGACTATCTGCAGGGCCATCTGCACCGGATCGGCATTGCTGATAATCTGATTTGCCCTCCTTTGCCAAACAGGAATAATGGACGGCGACCACCTGCTCGCTTACCCAGATGTCTCCGCCACTCTTGAGGTTCCCCTCGACGATACTGAGAGTCGTGGCGTCGAATGACTGAAATGCGGAAAACGGGCAATGCCTAAAAAAACATTCAAATATACTTTTTTATTTTTAAAACTTGTTATATTCAAATACTCATTTATGTTTGGCCAAGAAATTTTATATGTGTTCTGAAATTTAAGATTTTACTTAATGTTATCTGATAAATAATATATCTAGTAATAATTAAATTCGCACAAGTAATGTAAAGTCTAACAGGTAAATCACTTTCTAACCTTAAGGTTCTGGGTTCGATTCTCGGTAGCACCAAAGAACTTTTACTTGCTTTTTAGTCCCATTATGGTCATCTAACCCAGTGAAAATGAAAAATTCTTAGTGTACAAATGAACAGTTGAATCATAGAAGATGGCAGATTAACCTTCTTCATTAACATAAAGCCAAAGGAAGGCACCTCTACCTTGTCTCTTCTAAACTATGTCAATGGCAAAAAATGAGTCATGGTTAATGTCATTCATTGTTAAAAAGTTGAAAACTTTTAGAGTAAAACCAAACTTAAAACATAATAATTACATCCCGGAGGCTTTTCTAAAATTTATTAAGGTGTTTCGAGACAGGTTCTGTTGATCCATTTGCAATTCAGGACCCACATTTGTTTTCATTGACCCCAGATAACCTTTGTATATCTGCTCTGCATTACATAATATGTTATCTGAAGACGAAATTATGCGAAGCGGACACAAAGCAGAACACGACCTTGTACTGGATGAGAAACTATCGAGGCGTTGTTTCTGACATTCAGAATAACCCGACCATCCCAAGAAGGTAGGTGAATACGAAATGAGTGACAACAGGTGACTAGCCTCCAGTGCCCCGACACATGTGTTGTTTTGTTCAGCAGTCTGCTTTACAACCTTCGTTTACATGTACAAACATAAACTCATAGTACTCTTTACAGAAATATGATTTAAACAACGTAACAGAAATAGATTTAGTGAAAAAATGGTTTTAAAAGTATGGTAATCCTTAAAATAATCCAAATAAAGCTATGGAAGTTTTGTCAAATTATTCGCTAAAATTTAAATTGGTGTTTCAAACAATATTACGACTCATAATGTTAAGAAATAAAGATTTTGGAAAACTAAAAAGTAATAGATTAATTTAACATTTAATTTCATTATTTACTATTCATAACAATATACTACTATGGTATTTTTAAAAGCTATCATTAATTTTTTTTTAAATCCATAGAATATTGATTTAGTTTTGTAAGGATTGTAAAAGTAGTTTGCAATACGTTTAATTATATTGGAAACAAACATAAAAATTAAGTGAAGAATTTATTTTAAGATTTTAACTAAATTAAAATAAATCTTAGTGCTGTTATCTTGATCTGTAATTAAAATTAATTATTAGCTCTTAAAACTTACAAGTTTTGGTTTTAAATCGAACTCTATTTCTATACTACTAATACTGTAGACTATATATAAAATTTAATTTCATCAGTCTCAAATATCATTTATAAGATATTCGTTTTTATAAAAAGTCTAGATTATGTTTAAAATTGTTTAAAATAATTTTGATTTTTAAATGAAAGTATTTTAATTATTATAGTTGTATAGATAATTTTAAAAATGCATTATTTTAGCCATTTATACTCAGATGGTTGAGCCGCCAAGTATTTAGAACACTTGGCTACTGTCTATCTTGTGTTCGATTCCCGATGGTGAAATGCCGAAGAAATTCAGAAAGTTATTGAAGCACCGAGATAGACTCAACCTGTGAAAATAGGTATCTACGGTTATAGCTTGAGAGAATGAAATGCAGTGAAGTCATAGTGTTGGCAAAATTCCTTCATTACCATCCGACCAAAGTAAGGCAGTGGTACCCTCTTTCTACTCTACCTACTTATAATATAATATGTCATTATTATTATAAGTAAATAAAAGAGTTATGAAAAAACGTTTAAGGTGTCAAAATGGCGGACGGAAGAAACAATCACTAGAATAAGAAGCAGAAACAAAGGGATTGCCATCAGGAGTAGGTACATCACCCAAACGTAAATTATGATTCTCAGTCCACAACACAAGACAGAACATAATATGGTACAATAGACTACTGACTAGCAATAGCTTAATGCTGTGAGGAGATGAAAGGAGAGCCTCAGATGAGCTAAAGAAGGGACGGTGTTAAGATGGGGTATTATATTGGAGAAGAACAACTCAGAAACGGGATCGATATAGTCGTTTGGGAAGGCCAAAGCAAAAAATGGAACTCTTAAAATCAGAAAAAGATGTGTAAATAGCATGTCGTTAATCATTTTGTTCATGATTGAGCAGTTTTTAATGATCTAAACGATATTTTAAAAACATAAATTTCAATGAAAAGAATTAATCTTGTATTAGTATTCTATAGGTACAGGAATATAACGAACAGTTCAAGGTCATCTGTATTAATTTATTTAAATTAAATTTTTATTGTCTATATTTTGGGCATTCATAGTTATTCTATGGGCATTATCAAGACTAAAATTGTAACAATAGAAGTCATAAATATATGTTACAGAACATGGAATAAGTTATTGTCATAATTACCTAAGTGAGTAATTGACATAAACGTTAAAAGTGAAAATTTATTTGAATTACATAAAATAACTGGTTACTTAACAAGAATCAAAATACCTGGTCTTGTGTTGTTTATTTGATTCCTGAATAAAATAAATTGCTGAAATATACAAAACAAAGTTTAGAACACTTTAAAGAGTGTTAGTATATACTACGTTTTAACCGGTTTCACAGACTCTCATTATTATTATTATTATTAATTTTGTTTTAATTGAATCCGGTTTTAATACCTGGAATCAAAGTAGCAAGTCTGACCTACAGAAATATGTTTGTGATTTTGAGGCAGTCAGTGCGCTTCTATGAAATTCCCACCTCTGAAGTGTGAGCAAGGATTGTTGGGTAATAGAAAGGACTGATGCTGGGATCTGGAAAACCTTCTGGTTTCGGTTTTTCGTAAAGTCCTTTATTCCTTGTCCAGGGCTGCATATATAAAGCATAAACATTCTATATCAAGTTCATATCGTATATACTGTAACTATTACATCCACAAAGAAACAAATACCTGTATACAGAGAAAACAAGTGAACAAGCATAACCAAGTCGCAAAAAGTCATTATAATACGGTTAAAGCATCAGCTAAATTAAATAGTAATCATTTTTCCTAAGCGGTTGTCTTAATGTAATAAATTAATATTATTAATATTGGGTGTCAGAAAATTGCGTTATTATTTTGAAGTGAATGGGTTTTTATATTTGCAAATAACTTTCTTAGTAAGTAAATGTTGATTTTTCTTTTACAAAAAGAAACAGTTTTATACCTAGCCGATTTCAATTTTTTATATTGCCTGTTTTATAATAAGAAATGTCAACATTTATTGTTGTAACTAACAAACTATATTAGGAAACATCTATTAAACAGGTGACTGGGTGGTCAATTAGATAGAGTGCTTTGCTAGTAACGAGTACCGGTTGTGTTCAATTACTGTTACCGTCAATGATTTTTGTGTGTTTGTTTTGTGAATTAACGAGTTCATTAAGTGTAATACTGGCCTCACTACATTCCTTGAATACTGTATGGTTAAGGAAATTATATGGATGTTGAAGGAAAGAAGAGGTATGTATGGTGAAGGAAGGCATATGTATGTATGTTAAAGGAAGGCAGATGTATATGTGTTGAAGGAAGACAGATGTATGTATGTTGAAGGAAGGCAGATGTATGTATGTTGAAGGAAGACAGGTGTATATATGTAGAAGGAAGGCAGATGTACGTATGTTGAAGGAAGGCAGACGTATGTATGTTGAAGGAAGGCAGATGTATGTATGTTGAAGGAAGGCAGATGTATGTATTTTGAAAGAAGGCAGATGTATGTATGTTGAAGGAAGGCAGATGTATGTATTTTGAAAGAAGGCAGATGTATGTATGTTGAAGGAAGGCAGATGTATGTATGTTGATGGAAGGCAGATGTATGTATTTTGAAAGAAGGCAGATGTATGTATGTAGAAGGAAGGCAGATGTATGTATGTTGAAGGAAGGCAGATGTATGTATTTTGAAAGAAGGCAGATGTATGTATGTTGAAGGAAGGCAGATGTATGTATTTTGAAAGAAGGCAGATGTATGTATGTTGAAGGAAGGCATATTTATGTATGTTGATGGAAGGCAGATGTATATATGTTGAAAAAAGCAAAAAGCTAGAAACAGGTCGACTACACATTTTGTGGGATCAGAACTTTTAGTTACTGAAAGTATTTCAGGTAGCCTGAAATGGCTGCATTAGCTACGTCACTAAGATGATGTTAATAACATGATACACATTCCATATAGAAAACAAAAGAAATTGTAACTACGTGGGATAAACACAATTATACGTAGGCCTTACTAATGAGACATTTTAATGCCATACACTAACACTTAATGTCATTGTGGTTTTCGTATAGAGATAACAAAATGTTTAGATGCTTTAATGGTGCTTTCATCATTTTCTTACTTTATTGCTTGCAATACAAATAAATTATGTTTTTATTGATTGTGATGAGTGACGTTTGGGCGTTAGGCGAAGGTCGGCAATTGTTCAAATTGCCGTGAATAAGTAGAAATTACGATTGTAGATAATTAGGCATATAGAAATCCTTGTCCCCAACTGCGGAAGTCAATCAACCATGAACTTTACACCCGGCAATACTATAGTGTGTGTAACAAGCAACAATTTTGTAATATCTGAATGATCATCTAAAATCACTCACGAGTAATTTCCTAAGTAGGAAAGCTTTTTACAAAGTAAATATACATAAAGCGAGTAAACCTGGTTTTATAGTGCGATTTAGACGTTTATGTGCACATATACACACACACACTCACGCGGACACAATGTAACAGGCCTAACTCAAGAATTTAAGCGTTACAATGGAAATTTTAATTTAAAAAATATAAAATTTTAATTTTCAAAAATAAACATAAATACGAATATAAATACATAAGACACTATTTCGAAGAAACTTTATAAAGTAAAGCCATTTTTAAAGGGGGAATTGTTTTAAAATTTTTTATTTGAGACAAATGAAGCAACAAAGAAAAAGGGAAAAAAGTCAAAATTCATGTAGAAAGTTAATCGAAATTTGAAAATATGCAGAAAGAAAAATTAAGAAGAACATCAAGAACAAGACACCTTGATGGTGTTCTTGGTCATCAAAGCCAAAATGGCAGCCAAACGAGTATAGATATAAACAAACAAATTTTTTTTCAGAATTAAACTATGTTGGAAAAAATCTTGTTAGTATTTGTTGACATACGAGATTAAAATTAAATGTACACAAAATAGATAAAAACCTAAATATTGGTAAATTAAAGCAAATGTTTAAAAGGGCTGTTCACAAAGTATATTGAAATAAAATTAATATATCGATAAAAAATATGTTCTTTTTAAGCAAACAAAGGGGTAAAAATTAATAGAAATAGAAATAGAATTCTTTTATATGTTACAGTAATTATAACAGTATGGAACTGTTAAGTTTTTTTTGAATACTAAAAGAGAAAAATTAAAACAATAACTAGTTTTGGATAGGAAAGGGGAAAAAAATTAACCCAGCATAAAGGGTCGTAAGTGAAACTGGTTAGAAATTAACAAATTAAAATTAGTATAGAAAACAAATGTCAGAAGATATATAATTTATGTTGAAGTAATTCTCAGATTTTCAGAAAGTAAATAAATATTGTTCGAAAACAAACAATAGTCAAATGCATATTTTGAATATTAATTGATAAATTTAAATAAGAATGATGTCTATATATATATCAATATTCCCGATGATGTTGGTACTGTTAGCCAACGAAAAGCTTTGAATTGTAAATTCAAATATAATTCTTGTTTTTGTATTTTAACTTAGTTCTTTATATATATATATATATATGTATATATATATATATATATATATATATATATATATATATATATATATATATATATATATATATATATATATATAGAATATCAAATGTGTTTTCCTGTTACAATATTTTTAAGATCAAATAATACACACAAATACAGGAATATTTAATTTATTGAACAATAAACTCAAAGCTTTTCGTTGGTTTACATTACCAACATCTTCAGGAGTTACAATAGTAAGAATGATAAAAGAACTCATGTGAACTCATGTGTGAACTCACATGAGTTCTTTTATCATGCTTACTATTGTAACTCCTGAAGATGTTGGTAATGTAAACCAACGAAAAGCTTTGAGTTTATTGTTCAATAAATTAAATATTCCTGTATTTGTGTGTATTATTTGATCTTAAATATATATATATATATATATATATATATATATATATATATATATATATATATATATATATATATATATATGATGAATAGTTACTATCTGGAGTACATCCGTTCATTCTGCAGTCCATAAATTCGCAGTTCCGACCTTTCGCTAGAATCTCATCCAGCATTGACGAGGTGAACCCAACAACAGTAGTAGATCTCGCTCTTCTACCGTTGTTGGGTTCATCTCGTCAATGCTGGATGTGATTCTAGCGAAACGTCGGAACTGCGAATTTATGGACTGCAGAATGTACGGATGTACTCTAGATAGTAACTATTCATCTTATTTTTCCATCCGTGAAGGAATACGTATCAGCATATATATATATATATATATATATATATATATATATATATATATATATATATATAAATATATATATATATATATATATATATATATATATATATATATATATATATATATATATATATATAAATCCTGATATTACAAATGGTGTGTTAATATTAGGATCTAAATATAAAGTTTCAAAATAGATAAATGTTTCAGATGACATTAGTTGTTCATATTGGTTATATTCTCAATATGATTTGTTGATCAAAATAGGTGAGGGTTATTAAATGAGTTTAAATGTTTAATATTTGAATTGTCTTTAGAAATTGTTATATGTTAATATTAGGGGTTTTTCTTTCATAATTTTTTTTTTTATATATAAATAGCGGAGAAATGTTAGACATTTTTAATGCTAAATTGGGAAGTAAGTTTTTGCTAAATTGTTTCCAAAATTTGTGGGTTCGTTTTGAAGAACAGGAAATCCTAAATATGCACATATTTTGTATAAATTATGAATATTAATATTTTTAAATAAATAAAACCTCTAAACCACAAATAACATTTATTTAAACCTTATGTACATTTCGATTGCCCAGCAATCATCTTCAGAGGTATTTAAAAAATACAACTAAGTCAGTTGTATTTTTTAAGTACCTCTGAAGATGATTGCTGGGCAATCGAAATGTACATAAGGTTTAAATAAATGTTATTTGTGGTCTAGAGGTTTTATTTATTTAAAAATAAACATGACGCCACAGTTTCTTCATACTGTTATGAATATTAATATGTTAAAATATGAGGTATACATTGTTTATTTTAAATAGGTGAAACATTCTGGTAAAATATGATTTACTTGCATACGTAATTTTTTTAATGATATTTAAATTTTAATATGTTGCTCCTTTTAGGGATATTTTGTGTATTATTCTATAATTTAAATTTAACTGTAAAGCGTAAGTTTTCAGGACAAAAATGTATGCTTGAATTAAGTACATTTTTCGAAGGGGTTAGGTTTGGAAGCAAAGGGTTCAAAGGGTTATCAAAAATTAAAATATTCAAATAACTAAGCTTGGGTAAGGTCATTAAGAAATAAATACTAACCTCATTCATAAAAGTTTTATTGTGCTTTAGAATTTCTGTAAAACGTATTAAGACGTTTTGTAAGAATTTAAGTTTTATAAAAGTAATAAATCTGTGCTAAAGCGAAAATTGAAATAAAATTTAAAAAACAGTTTTTCTTACTAACTTGCAAATTGAGTGGAATTTTATTTAATTAATAATTTTCCTAAACACCCTGGTTATTAAGCTGAAATGCCTAAAAACAATTCATTACTCGAGAAACAGTAAGGGGTTAAATCTCCGAGAGTTAGGTTTTTTAAAACAAAGTCTAGTGACTGGCTCTATGGCAGATTTTGGCAAGCATTAGCACAGGGTTGACTTCGGTCGACGATGCTTGTTCAAAATTTTTATCTTTGTGACGGAGGGTAGGGCCGTCGCAACACTCACCTACATTCACCACACTAATGGTATCAAACTATGTCAATTAACTAGTAAAATGATCGTTCCTTTCCCTTCATTCATTGTTTGTTTTTAAAACACAATACATTACTCCACATTACACATTAAACTAGAGTTTATACGAAGAAGTATTTCTGGGAGAATTATAGACTTAGGGGCCTGTGATATTACGTCATAAATAATTTTCGAGTCATGTGCGTCAGGCTGATATGATTGCTGTAATTCTAAGTAACATTGGCACAGTGATTTCCTTGATAGATATGTCCGTGTTCTGAAGATCAGCCGGTTATTTTTTCTAACCATAGTCTACTAGCTGCAATATAATCAGATACAAATTTCAAAAGAAATGGAATATCAGGTAAATTATCAATGGCATGAGGACAAGGAGGATTCTCTTCACTAGTTTTCCAATCGTACTTTGCGTTTTGTGGTAAGCCTAATTGGTTTGATATTTAACTACTAAGTATATACTTAGTAATGAAACATGTACACTAACTATTGCTCTCATAACATAGGTTGATAAGTTTTAAAAAAAATTAGAATGAATGAAAATATAATTTTTATTTTAATAAACATATTCCTGTATATTCTATAGTTTTTTTTTTTTACAAAAATAGAATAGTATATTTTATCAAGTGAGCACTTATTACAGAAGGAAAAAATATTCTTATGGCAGTAAATTACGGTAATCTACCTTTTTCCTAAGCAGTTAACCTTTATGTTAATACTTTTATTGGAAACAAAAAACCTTTTTTTCAAAGAAAACCTATTTGAAAAGTGAAGGGAAAACATTTCTTTTAAAAATATTCTCAGACATTAGCAATACGTAATCCCTATGGAAGTATTGTCTCTATACATTTATCTAGTCAATCAATAACAAGAATTATTTTTAAAAATATGATGACTCTACTACCAGACAGTTGGACCTCGGAAATCCCTTAAAACTTCAACCCATTGAAAATATTCCTCAGTGTATCCTTCTGACGAGATGCACTTGTAGCAGACTTTTGTGTTGAAGGACTCTTCTCCACTCCAATGTTTATCATACATTAGTTCAAGGAAGTGTTGACTGTGCTCGTGGCCTGTCTGTCTGTCTGCAGTTGATAAAGAGTTGATTATAATAGATCCGGACTCTAATTGTTCACAGTTGTGCAATGGCAGACCGCACAGGGCGAAACAAAATATGTTTACACGCTGAGAATGTATTTAAGATTTGAATAGGTTTTGTTTGGTGAAATTTACTTTGTAAAGATCAGGTCCGATTTCTTTTACGATTGTCTCAGTCTCGTCAATTAATATATAGTGGCTATATAAACTCTTTTGTGAAAAATACTTTGATCTTATTTTATAAATGTAGAAAATTTATTATTTGAATACATAATTGGGCTTGAAGGAGCAAAATAAAAAATTGAATGTACGTTATATTTTGGAAATATTGTTAGAAATATATTTAGGTCAGATACAATTCTTTTACTGATTACTGTATTTGTTTAGGAGGTTTATTATTATTGTTAAACATATAATCAAATTTACGGGTAAAATTAAATTCACTTATCCCTAGAAACATCATCTCTAGTGATATTAAATTGTCTCTAATCATCTCCAGAATTTTTCCTGGTTGTCAAAGTCATTATTATTATTGTAAATATTATTATCTTTATTTTTAAAGGCCTTTTTGAGTTTACTTTGTGAGTAGGCCTAGTGGTTATTATTATGTAATAATAAGAAATATTCGTACTCACAATATGTATCATCACCATCGTCAATGAGAAAGCTACAAAATCTTAACACTTAATATGTTATGTATATATATATATATATATATATATATATATAATACTAGAATGTGTTTTATGTTGTATTCATAATGTGAGATTGATGATATCATTATATTGTTTATTAATTTAGTTTTGCTAATTTCTATTCTAAAAATCTCCATTCGTAGCGTCGTTTTTCAGATATTCAGACACAGCACCGTAGCCAACCTAAGCTATGCTTCCAAACAAATTTCCCTTCAATAACGGCTTTTGATTGAGAATATTTTCATCTTGAGTTCGTCAGATCCAAGTACTGTACTGCAGATTTGAAATTTGGTCTTTACGTTAGTACCTCATGTTAGTGTCTCATTAGTATGGACGACAGATTATTCTCCTACACTTTTCAGAGTACTTCCGAAAGCTTTTTTTTTATAGAGGCACTACTGCCTTCTTCAGTACATTTTTTTTAATATTTTCATTTTGTTTATCTATTTTTTGTTACTATTGTTTTAAGTTACTAGGTGTTCAGATATATATTTATATTTTTAAGATCAAATAATATACACAAACACAGGAATACTTAATTTATTGAGCAATAAACTCAAAGCCCCTCGCTGGTTTACATTACCAACATCTTCAGGAGTTACAATAGTAAGAATGACTATTAGTTTTCTAACAGGGAAACACAATTGATATTCTATATATATATATATATATATATATATATATATATATATATATATATATATATTCATCCTCTGTTTATCTGATTCACGGCTATTCTAATATTATGTTTTGATTTCTCGGTAATTAACCTTATTTAAGAACAAAACAAATAAACATTATTAAACATACTCTAAAATCGAGACTTAATTTTAATAAAAAACTCATGATTCATTTATTGGTAAAAAAAATAATTGCACATTGAAAAGGTAGATCAAACTATAATAATCAATTAGATCAAATAGATCACGTTTTTATCTAACATTGCCTGTTCATAATAAATGAAAATTAATTAATTTTGATTGACAGGTTAGTAGTGGAAACATTTCAGAAAATTACAAGGCTGTCAAAGAAATGATAAACAAGTACAAACAATAAAATAGGTAGTCATAGTTAAGAGGGTTGTATGAAGAAGGAATTACAAAGGATTTTAGAATCTTGGTACTAAATATAACTTGTGTGAGGTTTGTTTTAATTTAACTCGTTATACATATTGGCAGTAGTTAGTATTATATGTAATATACACAATTTAAATAAATTTCGTAAATGATACAATTTAATATAATTGAAGCGAAAGTGCAGAAATATTGGTTAAAGTTTACATACAGTATACAATTCGTTGTAAGGTAATCATAAACGTGGCGTAGTTCATTGAAAGTAACATTTCAGTATTTAAGTAATAATAATGATGGAATTGTTTTACATCTAGTATATGAAAGTATATGTAAATATGTAACTCACTGCATATGTATTAAAAATATGACGAAATGAGATGACTTGAAGCCTTCAAGTTAAAAGTATTAAATCGCCATTTATGGAAGTAACTCATTTTTATGGCGACAGTTATAAGAAGACGGGTATGTCTCGCTACTGATGCGACTAAAGAATGTTGTATACCTTGAGGTAATAAAACGTTTTTGTTCGAACTCGTTAACTTGAAAAATGCCCATTAATTGTGCACCAATGCTTAACTAAGCCACATTTTTAGACTCCCGGCTTATTTGTATTTTAATTGGTATTATTAGCAATAAAGCTTTAGAAAGAAATCTGTTGTTAAAGCTAAAAAAGGTTACGTTTATTATTTTGAAAAAAAATGTTTAAAAGCTATATATCCAAATTACATTAGTTTCTGAATTAAAAATAAAATACAATTCAAAACTGTAAACTTTACTGTTTCTAGACTGTGTTTTCTTCAAATAGAGAAAATCTATGATACAAGTTTACTCTCTCATTTTACATATTTGCTTTGAAGTTGTCCTTTTACTATGATATTTATACTGATTAAATATTTTTTTGCATAAAAAATGAAGTTTAGCCTCAACCATAACCAAGTGACACACATAATAATAATAATAATAATAATAATAATGATGTATCCCACATAATAATATGTAAAGACATCATTATTTAATGAAGATAAATCAGTGTTTATTATTTATTTTATTATTGGGATACTGTTCTTGATCATTTTAAGTGCATCTCGAGAGAATAATTTATGACGTCATTCATCTCTCCAGCTGTCTTTTCGGTAAATACATATAAAACTTTAAAACGACCGCTGTAAAAACATTGCCAGACGCAAATACCTTGAAATCAAATCAAGCGAGAATCTTCTTCTTTTGGTTAGTAATTAAAATCAAGATGTTTAGTTATCTCGAAGGCCGTGGAATGTACTTCCTTTACAACTGGCCATTAAATCTAGGACAAGGGAAATGTAACTGGTCCAGTGATGTTGCTTGTGGTAATTACAGGGCGCCGTTGAAGAAGAGCTGAAACTGCCCAAGGATGACGTAATTGAGGTCACACAAGAAAGGCAAAACAATTTTAACAGATTTTAGCGACGTCATTTTGGTGTATTTAAACTATTTACGAGCGTCGAGTGTATGTCAGCTCAAGTTGAAATGTATCTCCGGTTACTAAGAATATTATAAAATATTTTAAAACATTACATGTGCAAAAGACAATAAAAAACAAAACTAAGTTAAAATATTACGCTGGTGTATACAGTAATACACAATATTTGATTGTGTAAGTAGTTTAAAATATTTAAATGAAATCGATATAAAAATTTAATAATACCTTTTGGATGAAAATTACTAACTAGCTTTAAAACCTTTTGCAATTTATTAAAAAAAAAAAAGTTAAAAATGTTCTGGAAAACGTGAAATAAATTCACAAGATTTTAACAATGAAAGGAGTAAATAAGTTAAACAAACAGTGTGCATAGAGAATAAATAAGGACGAATACGTGTGAACTACTTGAAGTAAACAGGATATAAGGAAAATGACTAATACATTTACTCTGTAACTGTTACTGGAGTCGATGAAACAAAAATGTCGTAGATAAAATATATAGAAAAGGTTACAGAAAAAATTATATAAAAACTGATACGAGTATATGAATTAAAAACAAGCGTATAATAATAGAATTTTGTCATACCGGACAAGCAAGCTTTGAACAAAGCAAAAGTCATTCAACATTTATGTTGAAAACACTAGATTTACTTGATGATTTCCTACGCTAACATATGTGGTGCGGATGATGTATAATATCAACAAAGACCCATAACATCCAGAACAAATATTATAAGCGAAAAGTCTCATTATGCCAAACATCGGCGTTATGATATTCTAAGATACAACAGCTAAGACGTATTTGCAGAATATTAGAATATCATAACAATTATTTATTTAAAGGGCTTTCTTAGCTTTACTTTTTCAAAGTGTGTCTATTAGTTCCAATTGTTGGATATTACCCGAAATGCATCAGCGAAAGTAGATATTAAAACCCGAAAAAGGAAGAAAATGAATATACCTTATATATTTTATTTTAAATAGGCCTAATAAATAAAACGTATTAACCACAAACAGTTTTGTGTAGATCTTTGTGTACATTTCGATTGTAGAACGATCATCTTTAGAGGAAATTATTAGAAGAGTACTTATTGGGAACCTATTATGCTTCTGACAAAGAAATCATTGCAATAACAACTTGAAGCCGCTGTGGTGTAATTTTTTATTCTAAATAAAATAAACATCTTGACCACAAAAACCTTTTTATTTAAATCCTTATTTACATGTCGATTACGAAGGAATAACTTTCATGAGAAATCATTAAAAGCATAACTTGTAATATTATAGTTAACATGGCTGTAATAACATTACAGTTATTCTTTTAATAATTTCCTCTCAAGATGATTGCTTTGCAGTCGAAGTGGACTCAAAGATTTCAGTAAAACGTTTTTGTGGTTAAGATGTTTTACTAACTTGAAATAAAAAATTTACACCTCAGCGACTTCAAGTTGTGAAGTACTCAATATACTTCAACTTCCTTCTCTACAGTGTAATAGCCTATTGTAGGTCTGAAATCATCATAGCTATCGTAACCGCAGGTCTTAACCACTCCACAGAACTAAATTCCGTACCATTCTTCAAGAGTCATCAACCAGGAAAATGTCCTTCATAATACATTTCGTCATAAAGATTTTTTTTTTTTTAATTTAAATGGAGCAGAAACTCTAAAGTATTTCATCCCTAATTACATACACAAAGGTTTGCGTTAAAGTTTCTTCGCTATATATATATTTTTTTTAAATTTATATATCCTCCATAGTTTTAAAAGTATTTATAAAACTAAGAACCAATAAAAATTAAAATAAATTAACTCTTGAAAACTTATTTTTTATTTCAAAAAAACTACTAAATTTAGTGTAATATCGTATTGGCTATATCATCGGGAAAATGCTGACATCGGATATAACTGTAACAGTTTTGTTTAATTCAACCCGTTGTTATTGAACTTTCTTAGAAAATTAAATACACGATTAAAAGAGGGAAAAGAAATGGTTATTTATTATAAAAAATTAGCTGTTTCTTTGATCTTAAATTTTGTTACCGTAACGAATACCAAGTAACTATTCAAAAATATTAATTTTAGTATATGCAATCATTGTCAATTATATGATATGAAAACAATGGAATACATTTGGCAATCGTATTTGGTAAACCTAATTCAGCTGTGTTTATTGTACGAATCAAATTATACATGAAGATGCTGGGAACTGTAGTTGGCAAAAAAATTGAAGTGTACAAAAATATTCGTGTATTTGAAATATATATATATATTTGTGTGTGTGTGTGTGTGTTTGTGTGTGTGTGTGTGTGTGTGTGTATGTGTGTGTGTATGTGTGTGTGTGTGTGTGTGTGTGTGTGTGTGTGTGATAGAGAGAAAGAAAGAGAGAGAGAGAAGGGGGAGGAAAGAGAGAGAGAGAGAGAGAGAGAGAGAGGAGGGAGAGGAAAGAGAGGAAAGAGAGAGAGAGAAGGAGGAGGAGATCCTAGAAACATGATTTTTCTCAAATAAAATTTGATGTAGATTTTTAATATTTTACCTATGGTTATATACACCTAAGCGTATAATGTATTGTAATAGAATTATACAACAAAAGACAAAAATAAGGATAACATTTTACCCATAAAAAAAAATTCCTTCCTAATATCATTTAAAAAAATTGTATTTACAATATATATTGAAAATACGTAATTCTTGAATTAGTTTTTTAAAACGCGCTGTTGAATTATTTTATACTAGTTTTAAATTACTTAGTTACAGTAGAGTCTCGATATTTAGAGGTACATGGGACTGAGACCCTCTCGGATTACCGAAAACTCGGATTACACGGAAGTACGTTCCTGTGCATTAGGAAAAAGTAGGAGAACTTTACATAAACATTTCTTGGGAGACCGACTCATTTCCTTTGCATACCGTATAGCCGTAAACATTTCTGGTAAGCTTTATTCCCATCCTTTGCATAAAGTATTGATATAAATATTTTTTGGAAGCTCGATTCATCTTTTTCTTTCAAATAGATAAAATATGCTGAAATTGAAATAGACTTGAATTATACGGACGCTGGAAATATCGAGACTCGGAAATTTCGAGACTGTACAGTACTTACTGAAGTAAATACTGTGTTTGTTAAATTATTTTCCTGTTAAATTTATTAGAATACCAAATCCACCTTGTAACTGCATTAATATTCTGTTAAGAACATTTTATTAACCGTCATTAACCCAATATAGTAGTAATAGTCAGTAATTAAATGGAATTGGAGCAGAGAAATTGTACGAAATCGTTCGTTGTGAAACTTGAATATTTAATTTAAGCCACGGACATCTGTTGCAGCCACTGTAGCAATTGTTTGCAAACTGCATTGTTCTAGTTTCAAAACAAACATGACTAAACAAACCTAACATTAACTATAGATTGATTAGAAAATTAGAGTTTAGGGTTAACCAACTACTGGCGCTCCAATCACGATTCCATAAAGCAATTTCTTAACAGACTTGAACGGGCTAATACTGAACATGTCTAAAAAAGCCACACAAGAAGCAAATCTCTGAAACGTTTACTTTTTATGTTTACGTTTTGGAAAATAATGTCACAAATTTTTCCGCCAAATATGATAATTTAAAGGATATTAATAAAAACAATATTAATGAATTATTAAGGAGAAGAGAGAAAAAGAGACAAAAGTCTGTGTAAGCGTCTGTATGTTCAAGAGTTCAAGCCTGCTTGAACTGCTCATTGATAACTTAAAGAATATACTGCTCAAACAGTATCAACATTATACTTCAACTGCCCGTTCCTAGCCCAAAAGTCCGAAAATATACTTGAACTGAATATTATTAAATCTAACGCCTAACACACACTAAAACTGTCCTTTAATAACTCTAAAGTTTACAACTACCCTTCAACTGTCTATTGTTAACGCAGAGGGCATAAACTTCGACTACTGTTAACCCAAAGGACCAACACTACACTTCAACATTCCATTATTAAACCAAAGGTCCAAAAATTACGTTCAAGTGTCAAATAATAATACAGAGGTCCCACAAAACTCATCAATTGAACATTATAAACTTAAAAGACCAACACTACACTTCAGTTGATTATTTACCCGAATGTCAAACACTAAACACAAACTAACCGTTATCAACCCAGATGTCCAACAATACACTTCAATTTAACATTATTAAAATGTTCCTAATGATATCACTTAGCGAAAAACTACTACTTACTGGGTAAAACTTTTCATCGGACGCGGTTAGCACCAGATAAGTGCATACGCAAGTGATATCAATTAGAACAATTTGAAAAAAAGCTTCAAGATGTACAACACAAAAAATGAGTTTGAGCAATATTAACTCAAAGTTCCAACACTATACCTGAGCTCAACATTAATAAAGCAAAGGTGTATCACTAAATAAATGCCCATTAATAACCCAGAGGTCCATCACTAGGTCACTTCAACTGTTAAATATAAATCTAAAGGTTAACTGAGCATTATTAAATTATAGATATAACACTATATTGGAACTGGCCGTTATTATTCCGAAAGCCTAACACTACATTAAATTGCCTGATAATAACCCAGAAGTATAACAATGCAGTTCAATTGAACATATGAAATCAAAGTCACATCTCGGAAAGTATTTACCCAAACGTCCAACACTAAACCTAAGCTATTCAATAATAACCCAGAAGCTCTACAATTCACTTCAACTGAACTGGAATTTAACTGAAAGGTCCTACACTACATTTAGGCTACCTATTATTAACCCTAAAGTCCAACAATACACTCCAACCACCCATTATCAACCCAAATGAGTGGCTCTAAATGCACTTTACACACGCTGATTCTATTTTATAGCTGAAAAAAGAACTTGACCGTACTGAACGCTACCGGGAACTAAACCTAAGACCTTGAGATTATTAGGCACAAGCTCAACCCTTTATGATGAAATGGTATAAAGGGTCAAATAATTCATCAAACATGTAGCCTACTTTCAAGATGAAGAGAGATTGTATAATTGAATGAGGGTAATTTAATATTTGTTTCTATAACTTATATAAAATAAAACTCTAACATTGATACGAGTTAAATTATGTAGTTTCCAGCTTCATTAAAACTGTAAGGCACATATTTAATATTATGTGTTCATGAACCGATTTATATATATATTTATATACGTATTTATATACATATATACATATTTATTTATTTATTATTTATTTTATAGGACCTATACTTGTGATTTCGAATAAAAAAATACAGCCTAAGACTATAAATTCAATCAAAGACTAAGACAGATTTACTTCAATTATTTACTCTGTCCATTTTACTTAATGTTTTTAACCTTAGTTCAATAAATTTGCTTGTCTTTCTCTTGACCATATTTGCATAATATCATAGATAAGGAGATTTGCACGCTTTTGAGGTTACAAGTAAATTATAAATTACAAGCAAGTACACTTCTAATAGTAATTTATGAGCATTTATATCTAACAACTATCCTACAAATTGACTTTGCCTCCTTATTTACCTTCATATACTTCTAAGAGTTTCGCCGATTGTATGGTTTTCCTTCAAGGATAATGAAGGAACAGATTAGGATAAACCTTAAATGGTAATACTCAGTGGTTTATCTGGAGCACCTACAGCCACAGGAAATAAACACCGGGAACTTTAGGTTAGTAGACACGTGTTGTGCTCACTAGGCCACTCAGCTGCTTGTGTAGGCCATACATTAAAATTAAACTAAAAAACAGCAAGAAACAAACAACTAAGTCATCTTTACCTGAGCAATAGTTTATGAGTAAATCACTAGTTTCCATTGTACCGTTTTCTTTAAGGAATAATTTTCATCTGTGAAGGTCGACTGCAATGTAGATGTAAACATTAAATTGATTCGTTTAAAGAGTAAATAAATTATAAATACAACTAGCGTGTTCTGTCGGCTTAAATCAAACCTCATACAGCAGCAAAACGCAGTAATCAACCAGTAAATTCATAGTTTGTATCTATCGTGTTATTTTAATCAATGCATATTCGCGTTGTTTATGAAAATAAATTGATTGAATAAAACTTCAAGTATTATTAAACTTTGTTTTTACTTGAAATTATTATTATTTTACGTATTTTAACGAAATTGTAGTGGAGAAATATGAAACAGGTTTAGTAAACAATTTAAGTAACAATCTTTTTCTAGAAGATATTTTTAAAAATGTACAAGTAAAAATAATGACTGTTTGAGGCACTGAAAATTCCAAAACGAAAACTAGAAAATCAAGCGTTTGTCTCAGGAAGTGACTTGAAAAACAACTGTAGGAAAATTTATTTTTTTTTAAAAAACACTTAAATACAATATCTGTTTATTGAAGTACATATGTAAGCCTAAATATTAAAAAATAAATAAACTGTGATAAAATATTTTTTATTAGGATAGACATGTTTGATATACTTTGTAAAAACCGATAATTAGATTTCACATTGAATGGGAAGTTTTATGATACATTTAGTGATTGGAGATAATTTGCAGCAATTCTGTTAAACCCTGCCTTACATCCCACTAAGCTTGTTACGAAAAAAAATATATAATAAAGAGTCTATAGCAGGCCGAATATCAAGCGATTGGCAATCATTTATTTTTAGTCGATTCAAAGTATTTTTTACTAATTTGAATTATATTAATTACCCTTCACTTATGGTTTAATTTTCGTGAGTTTATTTATTCATTGTTTAAACAATGCCGTATTAATATAGGAATAAAACTAAAAAGTCCAACATATTATTACCTCGCACAACAATACGATAAGGTAAATATTTTATTCATCTCTATGTAAATTACTCATTTGTAAATATAATTCGACTTCTCCCTCATAATTCTACTACAAACTTTGTAAAATATTCGTCAACAAATTATCTACTTTAGTTATATGTACGTGACTCAATGCACTTTACACTTATATAATTTTTTTATATCTAATTCACTATTTGTAGTAAATACGTCCATTATAAATCTACTCTTTATATACTTTAATTACAACGTTTCTAGACGTTTTAGTTTTACGAATAGATTTGCAAAGTTTCATAAATATACCTTATTTATTAAATAGATGTGACTAACAGAATTATACAATAAACTACACACATTATATAAGTATTATTAGTAACCTTGAAGGGGATATTTTACGGAAAATTTTATTATTCTAAACATTAGAGTAATAAACCCCTTAATGAAATTACGACACTGTCGTCGAAATGACCTTTTATTTGTCTAGTAAACTATTTAACATTCATATGTACATTATTATAAGTTTGCGATTGTCAAAAGATTGTAATCATTGTCATAGATTTCAATTTAATGAATATTCAAGTTATTCATAAATAAATATTTCTTTGTCGTATCATGATTAATGTAGCAAATGCATAAGGCTGAACAAAAATATAATCACACGATTAAACCAGTAATTCTAAGTAAGAAGAAATTACATGATGATGCAATGTTTACTGTAAATATATAATTATTCTAGTAAGTAATATATTTGCACGAGTAATTACCTTAAAATATGCATACACCTACTCTGATATGAATCTTTGACGGAAAGAATACATTTGCGGGAAAACATTTCATTCTGACAGTCGCTGAAACCTAGAAATTACCATTTGTGAAAGCTTCTAATAATGGTTCAGGATACTTTCGTTTCTCTTTTTTTTTTAAATATAAAGTAATTAGATAGTTTAGTATAAAAAAGAAACATCTACAGAAAAACTCTCGCTCTCCTTCTATTGCACGCAAACACATACACAACACAAACAGACATACAACACATGAATAAACACAAAATCTCTGTCACATTCATACATACATTTACACATCCTTTTTAAGAGAATTATTTATATTACAATCATTCTTTCAAACTACTCTCGTATATATTTGTTGAAGATTTGATCTTCTGTTCAGGTATCTGGTTTACAACCATTTACACTTTCTCCAATTGATCAACTTTCCGTTTTTCCTATATGTAAATGTTATTAATTACATTTTTCGTTTTTTGTTATTTTCCCATTGTTTCACATGACCGTACCATATCAATGATATCTTTGCTAATAGTTAGAACTATAGTTCTGTCAAGTCGTTTCTTTTCCTTTATTCTTTTGTTACTCACACATTGAAATTTGGATTACAATCGCCGACCTATTTTAAATTCGTTTTTATGCTTTTCTCTTATGTTTTGTTGTGCTTTCTTATCCTTATGATTTTGTATACGGGTATATAATTTTTAACGGAGATGTAACCATTCAGTTTTGTTTTCTCCGATAATCTATCTCTTCATCATCACCATTTAGCATTTTCAAAGCAGTTCTTTCTTAATTTTTTTTTTCATTTTACGCACATCTCACATCTGCTACTCCTTTATCTATAGATATAATAAGTGTTTATTGACATCTCAGATGATTGATTATTTTCCATTGCCTAACTGTACGTTGTTGTTTCAACCACTGTGATAGTCTTAAACATTCAATAGCAATAATCTCCACCGAAAACGTTCAGCGTCCGTACCAGACCAAAAATAATTGGCGCTACCACCTGGCTGTTTAAAAATTGGTAAACTGTACAGAGGTCAATCATTGATTTCAACTATCATTTATTGTTAGCTAACGTCTAGACAATTGTTACACTTGACAGCTCTGCAGTTCATGTCCTTTCTTTCCTATCAAAGAGATTCTTTTGACCTTCTACTTCGTTTTAATTAGTTCTTCATTAAAATTTCTTTATTGAACTTTACTCATTCAAATGTTAGTGTTTTTATTAGAGTTTTCATCAATTTCACATTGGTGATTTTTGGGTACGGTAGTTTTGTAGCCATTATCAATTCCATATCTAAGATTATTTTGTCGTTTTCAATAGTAATTTTTCTCAAACATTAGCTTTTTTTACTATGCAAGTCTTTCTTGTTTTAATCTGTTATTTTTATTTTCCTACTGCTGTGGTCTTTGGGGACTTTATTGGGAATGCTTTTGGGTTGCTTTACCTTTTCTGCCTCCAAAAAAAACTTTTCCCATTGAAGAATTTATCACGCCATATTGTACATTAAAAGATATAAACCGTTGTGTCAATCTTCTCAACGACTGGACGGGAGGGAAATCCCAACAGCTGTTACTACAGTTTATTGCTGAGCCCCACGTTAGTGTTTTGAAATTTAAAATGTTATAATTTAATGTTTTGTTATTATTTTACAATTATCTATTGAAATTCAAAGCGTTTTAACCCCAGAATATTTTAGAATATTCTGTAAGAAGTTATATATATATATATATATATATATATATATATACAGTATATTACCGTAAATTCTCAAAAATCCGAGTATTTCTAGCTTCCGTATAATACGAGTGTATTTCTATTTGAGCTTATTTTATCTATTTGAAAGTCACTGATGAATCAGGCTTCCGAAAAATATTTATATCAATACTGTATGCAAAGGAAGTGAATCAAGCCTCCAAGAAATGTTTGCCATACGGTATGCAAAGATAATGAGTTGGGTTTCCAAGAAATGATAACTATACGGTATGCAGAGGTAATGAGTCGGGCTTTCAAGAAATGTTTATATCAATAGGGTATGCAAAGAAAATGATATCAGGCTCCCAAGAAATGTTCATATAAAGTTCTCCTACTTTTTCTAATGCACAAGAACGAACATCCGTGTAAAATGAGTTTTCAGTAATCCGAGAAGATTTCGGTCTCATCTACCTCGAATTATCGAGACGCTACTGTAAAACATTAAAAGAACAGGGCAGCGTGGCAAACTTCACGCTGGCAATAACTTATCATCAGCTCGTATCCTTTATGTTAAGAAATATAAAGATAATAGTTTGAATGTATTATTAATAATATTAAATATTACTAACAATTAGTTTATGTTGGGCGCCAAATGTGTATTCTAAACAGATTAAACTTAAATAAATATTTTTTGGGTTTAACAAACAACACCAACTCAATGAATAACCTAATCAATTTACTTTCATTTACTAAAAGTTTAAGACTATTTTACGTTTAAATAATAGTTTTTTATAAATTTCCCAGTTAGCTTGAACAATAACAAAACAGCAAGAATATATTAGATGTAAATCTAATATTATCATAGATACAACATATTGTTATGTTAAATGTATTAATCTCTAGGGGCGAGGTTAATGTCTTATGACTTGAAATTTATTAAATCTACTTACTATGTCCGTTACAAAATTTTACTTTTTGGCTTTTAACTTAATTTTGTAGAAGAAATAAAATTTTAAATAATTAATTTTTAACTTGTACTTAAATTTGCATTGAGTAACTTGTATGACCCTCACAGTTCCTCTGATTTCATCGTGATCCATGGGAGCGTTTACTCTTCGATCCTCACCTCCCTCTAGTTCCCAAGTTTGGACTCCTCTCCAGCTCCATGACCATCTCCTTTTTCGATTGCCAAAACTGCACTTACCCTCTGTCTTCTTGAACTCCTTCTTCGACAGCTTCAATTCCTCTGCTTCTCCCTCGTCTGGTAATCCTCCCTTCCATCGCTCCCCTTTCTTTACTCTTCTCCTCACATCGTGGCCTGTCTTGATTTGCTTTATTGTTGCTCTTAATTTGGGATAGTACAAGTTTGGGGAATTAAAAAGATTCTACTTTTGGACTATGGGTTTTTACCCTCATCATTCTATCTGTCACTCAGTCTATTATTCCCAACCCCAGTTTAGAAATTCCTATACTTAATACTTTTTGACCCCAGGTAGGAAAATATGTTGTAATTATTCTTTTTGAATAGCGAGAAATTCTTGTACGCAACTTTCAGTCTGTTTGAGAAAGTATTAAAATTATTTACTTATAATAAATAAAATGTCATTTGAATTATTTATGCGAGCATATTTTCACTCGTTTTAATGAAATAGGCGTGTAAGTCAATTAAATAAATATTGTAATTGTATTTATCATCTGAGAATAAACCCCCATTAAGAGTAAATGTGTTTGAGCTAATATGGTGCGTCAGGTGGTAGTCGAGGCACATAAACGAAACAGAACTCCAAGTTTTATTATGCCTACATTTTGAAGTAATTACACCATCTGTGCTCAAAAGTATACGCAACTGAAACATATACTTATTTATTTATGCTTAACATATGGTGCTCACAGATAAAGCTATAAATACTTCAAACAATAATAATAAATCTCCAAAACTAAATATTCTTCTTCATGAACCTGTCCATAATGTACTCTCCCTCACCCAGAGTTTCGTTCTTTTCTATTCAAAATTAGGTGAAATGCAATATTTCTAAGGAAAACTCATTACTCGTACAGCATGTGTAAAAGAATTACGATAAACCCAATATTACGTGTTGTTATGAAAACATACCAAGTTTACTAAACGTTTGGTTTAACTAGAAAATTTTTGTTTTGGATAAAATAATATCTTTCCTTAAAAGATATCAATAGAAGCTATTTACAAGAAAATTGGAAGCTACTTAGTATGTCCTGATATTATTACACCATCAATGTACACTCACACGCTCATTTACACACACCCACAAGGGAAATAATAAAATACAAATAAACGACCTTGATCACTTCATAACAATTTGTAAAGAGACGGGTAGGTGTCGGATGAGTTATCATGCAATGTACATGGAATTATTAAAGCTGTTTGTAGACGTAACCATGCTTTGCCAATTAGTTTTCGTTAAAGAAGAAATGTCGTGAAACTTGATTTTTTAAGTTTATAAGAGCTATTTATATAATTGTGTTTAAAACAAATACAGTATATGCATTCTGATTGTACAAACAGATTCATTAATTTCGCTGCATCCACTAGTCTAAAACAATGTTGCTATTACTATTTTCTTCTTTAAGGGCAAAATAGAATATATATTATTTTAGAATTATTAGTAAACTAAATAGTACTTAAATATTTTGTAGATGTGAAGGTTTCAACTAAAGAGCTGATGGTTTTGGCATTGATTCTAATGGTTTAAAAGTGTATATGTTCGAGTAGATTGTTCTGCTTTTCTTAAAATCACGATATTTCTCTTTGTCGACGCGTTTCGGAATGACTCCATTTTCAAAACTTCAATAGTACTGTTCATCTTACGTTCGTCTTTACATAGAGTGACTTTTAACCAAGACTCAACCCCTTGTAGCCTCGCTTTCTATTGGTACACGTCTTGCCTCGTTGCGTTTAGATAATAATTTTAAACTTTTAAAAATAACGTCGAAGTGTGTATTTATTTGTTCTTTTATTACATTTTTGTTTTTCAACTTTATGCTATAAATGTTATGAAATGCAGAAAAATGTACTCGATAATGTACAAATATTGCTAACAATACTAAAGTTGGGTATATTGACGAGTTTTAAATTTCTCTATTTTACCAATTGTTTGAAAATACGAGTATCTCAATTGAAAATGTTTTCTTTTCATTAACAAGATATAATAATTACTTAATATTTCATTTAATTTTTCAAGTCTATAAAACCTTTTGACATAAGAACTAGATCTTTGTTGGCCTTATGACCCATGGCATACATAATACTCTAATTAAAATGTAATTCTTTGCCAAACTATCCTAGACAGTGTATAAAACGCACTGTTTCCTTTAAAACTGATAGTTTGTTCCTTATTTTAAAATGCGTTTTTTGCCAACTATTTTATATGTGTTTCAAGTTGACATTTTGTTATTAATAGCTTATTTGAAATTTCATTGAATTTAAATAGAGGCGAGGATTTCATTTTTCAACAATATGATTTATTGAATATTTTTAATTTGGATAGCCTATATTAAAACGATTTATAAATAACTGTCATTTGATTTTAATGCATATTTTAAATACACTGTTTCCCTAGAGAAAACAAAAATAACATGACGAAAGGTATTATTGTGCCATTGCTTAAACATATTGCCCCATAAAAGCTGCAAAATTTTAATTTAATTCCAAGTAGTTTTTAAAGCAGGAGTAGATCAATCACTATGCAATATAATCAAGTGTTGAGGGAGTCGTATTACGTGAAAAGTTCGATTATTATTTCATAAATTGAAGCATAAATTAAATCGTCGCTTTTTTGTTACGTGTGAATATACGTAATTTTACTTTATATTTGTAAGGTTAGAGTAGCTAATAAATAATACATCCTAAGAGAAGAGCTTTAACGCAAGTAATTTTCTCTCTGATGTTAAAGTTTTTTTTTATTATTTCGTTGCTATAAAAGGTCAATATTATATTTACTTTATTTAGAAAATAAACATTATTTTTCTTGAATTTTATAAATTAAAAAACAATAAATCAGTTTGTCAATGAATATCGAGAAATTGAGTTGAATTTGTTTTGTGGAAGGAGAGTTAGTGCCTTGGCGTTTTCCGATCAAGATTATATTTCTATCCACGAAGTTTCAGTGTGACCCGTTCTACTGATTACTTCTAAGTTTACTTAAACTTTATTTAATGTCGGCTAGTTACTATTTAATGTGTTTAAGGTTAATGACAGATCACAGACCAATTCATGCTACTACAAGTGCACTGTACATTACCGAAAATCCACTTAAAGAACTAAAAGTTTAATCTAATATTAAATCATAATTTTGGTAATTATGATTAAAAATTAAAATAAAATAAAATTACGGTTTAATATTAGATTGATAAACTTTCAGCTCACGAAAAATATTTTCGGATAGAAAACCGGAATGTAGTGTATTTATAATAGCATACGTCTATGTTATTAGCAACGAGTTATAATAGTTAACTGGACCATATTAGAGTAGATATAATAAGTAGGCGCTTTATTGGACTTTCAGTTTAAGTATGGTTCATGCAGTTGGGTCCTGCTGCAACCAACGTGTGCTAGGTTGGGTATAAAGGTTGAGAGAGTTTTCAACGATTTTTTCACACAAGTATTTACATAGATGTTTGAGTGGGCATTGCTCATCACATTGTTGTTCCGGTATTGAATTCCAATGTCCATTGTTTAACTATATTATCGATAGTTATATCGACGACTGTGGGCTTGAGGTTTGAACCATGTCTGCTCCGCTTTTTTTAGGTCTTTAGGTTTTTTATCACAAATACGTTTAACATCCTGTTAATGTATTAAATTTATTCTAAGTACATATTTATACTTTGATATCGGTAACTCCAGTATTTCGTGAAATATTTACTCTCTAATTAATCGCAGTATTGAGCAAGTTATTTCTCGATATTGTATTGAACAGATTGTAAAACAATGTTCTATTCCATCATTAGGCATCGCTGATGACTCTATCCTCTGGTCTATGTCAGATAACATCGGGATTGAAGTAATGTTCTTATTTTAAATAGAACTTCTTCAGTCATGTGTATCATGGATATCATGACACCAAATACACCAGTTCTTCACCGAATGACACCAAAAACTACAGTTCTTCACCTCCAGTGCGTTGCACAGAAATGAGTGCATCATATTTCCAAGGAGAAAGTTCGAATAAAAAAAAACTTCAACGGGAAAATAAATAAAAAGTTATTCCTTAAAACCTTTAAAAGAAATGAACAAAGTTTAAGAACTCGTTACTTTTCAAGGACAGATGCAATCATGTATTTAGTTCGATCAATCCTTATGTAGCAAGATCAGATCGGTACCCACCTCCTACAAATATTACCTATAGCAAACCCTTTTCATTCATATAATGGATAAGACAAGCTGATAAAACGCAATAAGTACTGAGTAGTGAAATGTTTTGGAAAGCTAAACGTATCATGTTTGAAGACGCCATTCAGGCCTGGGACAGCTCACAATTGTTGGAAGTGTTCGAAGAGTTTCAAGAGAGTTAGAAGGAGGAGTACGAAGTATGGTATTAAATTGCCATACTGACGACATGACAAGACTGTGCGAGCAGTTCTCCCACCCTTAAAACTCCAAAGTTTTCTAATTTTATTTACACTGTAAATAATTAATAAAGTTTATTTTCAGATTCAAGAATTTATGATGAGAATTGAAAGAAGTGAGTAAAAAACAAGAGTAATTTATGTCTTAAAATGTTGAATACTCTAAATTTTTTATCCGAAGCGGCTTAACTGACAGCAGTGAATAGGAAGTTACTTACAATGTCTCCACCTCCATGACTCAGTCTACATTGATTGAGTGATTTATCACAGGAATGAGTGCAGTATTGATCATCCTCTGTAATACACTGTAGCAAAAAGAAATAGTTTTAATAGTAAAAATAACTAGAAAAAACAACCAAGAGGGATATTTAGTTTACATTTTTTTAAATAGTAATAAAACTTATTTGTTATCATGAAAGCATTCGTCAAAAAGATAATATTGTCACTCTCAATATCATTCATGCTTCTAACGTGATTATACAACCACAATTATTTTTAATGCGAATCCTGACTGTTATTAGGTTTAGTGTGAATTGCATTGACAGGTTTTCATCAGGGAGGAAAACGAATAATCTTTTCAAGGTTGAGTTGTTTTACGATGGTGAAAATACATTTCTTTGAGATCTCATGGTCTCCCTTTCGTCGTTCTAATTTGAGTAAGTTTAGGAACTTACTGTCTGTAAACATTTGAAGACACTTGTCACAGACGACATGGTAATATAAGATTTTACCTACAGCAAGCCGAAAATACTCTAGCTTTCTCAGAAGTCTACACAATATCTGTACGGATAACGTGACCTCTTCACAGACAGAAAACGGCAGTTCGTTTTCCAGGTGGTTCCTCGGTAGATAACGAGAGAACATTTTGATATATTCTTTAGGCAAGATTCAATTACGAATTCCTCCACAAGTACTTAGCAAGTGGGCCTACATTTTTAATCATCGGAACTCTACCATGTGGTTGTAAATGGTATTTCCTCCTCTTGGTTTCGGTATTATTAGGCAGAGTTATCTATGCTCCAGCACAAGAAGCACTATATAAAACTGTAAAGAACCTGTCAGATATTCCGTCTCGACAACAAGATTATTTAAAACAGTTAGTGAGAACCGCATGAATTAGACTTCCAGCTAAGGTCTTGAAGACCTAAAATGCAGTGATATAGCATACAACTCCTTAAGGTGTCCCAATAGTGTGGATACTATAGCAAGGAACTGCTGCTTGTGGATCTTTCGGTAAAAACTTTCCAGTGTTTGACATGTCAGAGCATTGGTCACACAATAATTTGTTCAAAGATCAGTCAGTCAGAGAAGGAGGTTTAAAGATCTTATTAATTAAGTAAAATTTAATAGTAGTCATCCTTGATACGTCTGTGGCGAGTGGAATCAATGTAACAGTTAGGGAGATGTTTTAATCGTGACCACTTTGATAGTTCCAGGTAATGAAGAAGATTAAAGGGAACGTGTTCAAGAACCCAACTACAAAAACCACTAAGACCGAGGTTACTTTCCTAAAACGCTAAAAATACGCAACGTTTCACACTAACGAACATACCCTAATTTCCTACTCTCGTAGAGATTCCAAAGTTGATTGCGTCTAGCAAGCCAGATATGATCCTCGTTCTCAACCTCTATCTGACTTTAACGGCCAAGTTGTCTTGAGATGAGGAATAATCCACTGGGGGGAGAAAAGCATGAAAGAAGTTAGATGGTTTCACAGGACGTCTCATCTTGCGATAACTCCCCAACCTACTGGGACGTGTAAAAAAATCAGTATGATGATTTCTCTAAAAATTAAAAAGATGATTTTTAATTATCAAGGAAAAAATTCATAGATATAAACGTTTTTACTATAGAAACCAAATAAATAATAATTCTTTAATTCTTTCCGTTTGGAACTGTTGTGCTCTTGATCAAGACTAACATGAACCTATCTTTACTTGTTACTTATTACTAACACTGTGCGGTTATTCAGTACACTTACTGAATATTTCTCCCTGTGTATTTACACAGTAGCCTTTATACTCACATCTGGTAAGAAGTTGAATTTTAATAGAGTACGAGTTGAAAACTATATGATTGTTTATAGAATATAGATATTTACTCCCTACAAACGCTGCATCATAATGAAACCATATGTGTACGTTAGTACACTTTGAAAGTTCTATTTCACACAATATCTAGTTCGATAAGAAATATAAGTAAAGTAAAACCTTATGAACTGTTGGAAAAGCAAAAAAAGACATTTATAGACTGAAAACCACCGCGATAATTCTCTTAGTCAGATAAGACCTGTTACAAGCAAAATAGAAAAGTGGAACTCTAATCGAAGTTTAAAATTTTGATTTAGTCACGGCACGCTTAACATTACATAAAGTTTTGTTTATGGGACCAAGACTTATGTCCTATAGGTACGCCATTAAAGCATAAAATACTCATCACGAATTTACAAGTAAAATGGACAGTAGCCATATTAAATACAAAATTGACCTATTGATTCATAGGGTGACAAAATCACTCATTCTGGAGTTTAGTTTTTAATAACTATATATTCATTTAAACAGCTTTTACCTATTATGAAATACCACTAATGTCCTTATGGTTACGGAAATTTCAAGTCATGTAGATTTCTTCCTAGTTACCTACCAACCAATATTCTAACATAATTTACATTAGGGTATTATTTACACCACTCTCCATTACATTAATATCATATGTGGTAAAATTTATGTAATCAATATACAGCATGACTGAACGATTGTCGTTCAGTTCTCCTCTTGGTTTTGTTCCATTAATGCTCCCAATATGTTTCAGAGGGAAATTAAATAACAATTGGGTTTCGACCGTTATTGTTGAAAACATATGAGATCGTCATATTTAGTTTAAATTAAGTATTAACATATGAATCGAAGCGACAGCTGTTTTTATGTTAGAACAGCTGTTTTAAAAAGTAGGTGATGCAACTTTATTTATTGCACATAACTCAGTTGTTGAAATATTTCTCAAAATGTTATTACATTAAATGTTTTATAAGGTTTTAAATATAATAGTTTATATTTCAATAAATCTCCCTGTAATGTATTTAATATAAATTTAATGAACTAAATATTTTATTCCAATCTGTTTAATGAAATCTTCCTTAGACGTGTATATTTCGAACCAGCTTTAGTGAAGTAGCCAATCTTATGACTGCCACATTTGTTTTATTTTTCAGTTTGAGATATTTTCTATAAACGTGGATTAATTTGGTTTTAGTTGTAAACAGAAGATAATTAATTGATTATAAGAGTTTTTGTCTAAATATAGAAGTCGATTTAAATTGTATATGAAAGTTAAAATTAATGTAAAGAAAATAGAATTTCAAATTACTGTGAAATAGACAAATAAGAAGTTAAATATAGATTAAATATTAAATTATTGTTTTTCAATTAGCTATAAGTTTTCTTTTATTTAAAGTAAGTTACATTGGGGATCCAAGTATATTCTTTAAGTCAAAACTGTCTCTCAAAGAATCCATAACTCAGATAAAAGCCTAAAAGGCTTATAGGTGGCTAATTCGTTTTTGTTACAAATTCAGAATTTGGTTCTCCTGAGAGGTTTATTCCTTGAGCTACAGGTTTTGGAGTAGAGTTCGAGGGATAAACCATTACTTTCCTGTGAACAAGGAATGGCATAACATTTTAATGTAAGATTAGTGTTAAAGATGAGTTGGCCGGAGGAGATGGGGGAGAAAGGGGTTAAGGAGATGATTTAAGTGGTACGATCCGTAGGAAATTGTAATTAAGAAGGTGCACTTACCAATCTAGGGAACAACGTAAAGCCCAAGTTAACAAACAAGGTAATACGAAAACAATGTGTGTTTTACAAAGTGTGTTTTTTCACATTTTATTCACACCAGGGTTTTTGTCGTAAGAACGCTTTAGTAATTTTAAAAATTCTTCATTATTATCTTGAATTTATTCTACTTATAACAGATTGGAATCGATTCGTTTCATAACAAATGTAGAAGTCTTCTTCATTGCATAATAATGTAAATAATATTCGAGTCGGTTTCTTTAACAGCATTTTTATTACCGACATTCCATCTGACGTAATTGCAAAATATATCAGATTTCAGACAAAAGTCGTGCGATGGAGGGAATCTACGAGATATTATTCACTGACTCCAGAATTATTAGATTTCATCACGTCAACTTTAATGTCGTCCTAGCATATTCACAACCGGCTTCATCCTGTCTTTCTTTCTATAAAACAAAATTGTTTTATATATTTTTAAAAAATATTTGATTCTAATTACATACATTTATAAATATATAATTATACACAAAACAAACAATTAATTTTTAAAAACCTACCTGCAAATCCAAAGCTTTTGAATATTCAAAACACGTTATATTCATACCAGGAAAAACCAACATATTCATAGTTACTCATATAGGCCTAAAAATCAAACATTTTGTTCCAAAAACGTTCAGTAAGTAATTCATTTTTTACAAACACGTTTCTAAAATTTGACAAAACATATATCTACGAATTATTGAGTTTAAGGAATATTTGTACGGTTTAAAATATCCAGATATCTTCAATAAATTAAAAATATCATTTAATAACAAATTATAACTATAAGAAATTTTTGAATATACTCATCTTTATTTCTGTTAGGATATAACATCTCATCATTATTTCTGTAATGATATAGATTCTTCTGGATTTCTTAACATAAAAATTTAATTCTTCGTTGACGTGTTTCGGATCAACTCCATTATCAAAACTTGACACTGTACAGTTCCCCCAAATCTTGAGCTCTTCCTTATAAAACAGTATGAGTTCTAGCGGCTGACAGTATAAAACGACGCGCTCAAGGTTTGGGCGAACAGTTCAGTTTAAAGATCTGATAATGGAGTTAAACCGAAACGCGTCAACGAAGAATACCGTTTTGATGTTAAAAGATGCAAAAGAATGTATTTAAATGCATAAACTATATGTTTTGAAAATTGTGCAAAATGATTTTTAAAAACAGACATATGAAAATTTTGAACTTTACATCAGGAGAAGATGCCAATCAAAAATGTATTTTAAAAAAAAATGATTGAATCCGTCAACGCTTTTTAATCTTATAGTTTTCTTGTATTTAGTTGAAAAATAAAATAGAAAAATAGAAAATTTGTATAAAAAATGGCGTAAACTAAACTTGTAATAATAATGCTGTAAAAAAATTATATAGGCCTATTCAAAGCAGATGCTACAAACCCTTATAAGCCGTAGCTAAATTTTTACAATAACATATAGTAGGAAATTACTTCCCAAACTAACCCTTATATTCAAACATCGCCCATGTTTTTAATGAATGAAATATATAGTAATAATATTCAATAACATTAAATAATTGCAAACGTTTCCATTATGCAGAGTAAAATGAAAGGCGTGCGGTTTAGTATATAATATTAAGCAATGAGATAGTCGAATATCGACAGTCACACCATATAAGTATCCAGCGTAAATATGTATTACAGTATTAGCCGTTGTGTGGTGAATATCTTATAGCAATACTACAGAGTTCATGTACGAGAATGTAGGCCTAATACATTGCACCCTGTATGAAGTTATGCGGAATTAACACAGATAATCTGATTTGTCGTAGTAATTTAATGGAAGTATTAAATATATAATTGTTTTCTAATTATATTTTTTCTTCTCAATTAGATATATTACGGCGCTCGGTTTTCATATTGGATTGAATTGTTGTATTTAGTTAATTAGATTTGATATTACTTGATATTTCCTATCAAATTCGAATCTTTTGTTGTTTTGGCTTTGAATAAATTACGTTCTTTAGCTTTTTTTTTTGTTTTTTTTTTGTTTTTTTTGTTTAATAAATAAAACCTCTAAACCACAAATAACATTTTATTTAAACCTTATGTACATTTCGATTGCCCAGCAATCATCTTCAGAGGTATTTAAAAAATACAACTAACTTTAAACAACATAATACAACAAATATATAGGCTTAAACCGGCAACTACTTCGCCACGCCCCTTATTTAAAAAACTAGTACGACCAATCACGTTGCAGTAAATTCCCCCTCTACAACTTAATCCGGTCTTCCCCCTCTCGTGGTGAAGAGTTACCGTTACAACTATTTCAATTTTACTAAAAAACAATAATATTCCTTATTAACAAAGTTATAACTATCTCCTAATTAATGAATATAACTGAGATTTAGGGATAGGCCCTTTATCACAATTTAATAAATTATTTTCGTCATATTTGTGAATATACAAACTTTCAAAACTATTCAAAAGACCTTTTGAATTAACATTTTTCAATAATTTTAGATCATTTAATTCTAAAGTGTGTTTAGTGTTTAGAATATGTTCTGCAACACTAGATTTTTCAGGTCTTTGAAATTTTATATGGCTAATATGTTCATTAAATTTGGTTAATATTTTCCTTTTCGTTTGGCCAATATAAATTTTACTACATGAATTACAATTTATTTTATAAATCCCAGATTTATCTATCATCTTAATTTTATCTTTAGGGTTACCTAATACATTTTTTAAGCTATTTAAGCTTTTGTAAGCTACTTTTAAACTTACCTGTTTAAAAACTTTATCTAGACCTTTTGTTAAATCCATATCAAATGGTAGGCTAATGAATTTATTTTTAATATTTTCTTTTTGTGTTATTAAGGTAGTAGAATCGTTTCTAAACTTTTTTAATTTTTGTTTCCTCAATATATTATCTATTATTTTAGGATCATATCCATTGAATTTAGCGATCTCTTTAATTCTGGCCAACTCACATTTAAATCTATTTTTATGCAATGGAATAGTAATTAATCTATTAACCATAGTGTTAAAAGCTGCTAATTTATGGGATTTGCAATGGTTAGAATCTACCGGGATATATCTATCATTATTTGTATGTTTCCTATATATATCAAATTCAATTTTATTATTATGTCTAAAACATAATACATCAAGAAACGGTAAACATTTATTATGCTCTATTTCAAAAGTAAATTTAATGTTTTTATGTTCATTGTTAATTAATGATAAGAAATGTTCTACGTTAAACTCTTTGGTATTGAAAATTGCGAAAACATCATCTACATATCTAATCCATACTCTAGGAAAATAAGGGAGTTTGAATCTTAATTCCTTTTCAAAATTTTTCATAAAAAGTTCGGCTATGAAAGGTGATAAACTATTCCCCATAGCTGTACCATCTTTTTGTTGGTAAAACACATTGTTAAATGAAAAATAATTCTGAGTCATACAACATTTAGTTAATTTTACATATTCGTTAACTTCATTAATCTCTATGTTATTTTCAATTAAAAATTCTTTTAACAAAATTAATGTTTCAGCAACTGGTATGCTCGGGAATAGTGAACAAACGTCAAACGATACAAATATTTCGTCTTCTGTCAGTTCAATATTTTTCAATTTATTTATAAACTCTACTGTATTTTTTATTGAGCTGGATTCTATATTAAATTATATTAATTTAACATAGACTACATAAACTTGTTTACAAAATAAAGAAGATTGGGACACATTTTGTAAACCAGTTTATGTAGTTAATGAACATAAATATTTGAAAAAAGTTGAAAAATTAGAAAAGAAATTAAGCATGTTGATGAGAACTACATCAGATAAACCTAATAACCAAAATAATAATAATATTTTGGTCAAAAATGAAACAAATATAATATTCACCAAATCGTAAATGGAAATATTAAATAAAGGATTGAAATTTTCATTCCGTAATAATAATGGGAAAGGTATTGAGGAGCAAATAGGTAATATTGAGAATAGGTTTTTAAACGAAACAGATAAAAACTACGTCAGGAAAGTTTGCAAGACGAAGATTGCTGAAAATATAAAATTGAAGAAGAATGGAACCAGAAATAGTCATGAATTAGAAGTGACCAAAAGTTTAAGAAATCGTAATTGTTATTTTTTAAAAGCGGATAAGGGAAATACTATTGTAATTTTAAATAAAGAAGACCTCAATTTTCACTCAAGGTAAAATCATTGCACTTAATGGTGGATAAAATTACTTACAATAGTAATATATATATATATATATATATATATATTCTTGATATTTTACGTTATCCATTGCTTTCCCGTTGTACTGACGTTATGAAGTTAATATATTACTATTGTAAGTAATTTTATCCACCATTAAGTGCAATGATTTTACCTCAATTTTCACTCAAGGTAAAATCATTGCACTTAATGGTGGATAAAATTACTTACAATAGTAATATATATATATATATATATATATATATATATATTCTTGATATTTTACGTTATCCATTGTTTTCCCGTTGTACTGACTTTATGAAGTTAATATATTACTATTGTAAGTAATTTTATCCACCATTAAGTGCAATAACTTTATCTTGAGTGAAAATTGAGGTAAAATCATTGCACTTAATGGTGGATAAAATTACTTACAATAGTTATATATATATATATATATATATATATATATATATATATATTCTTGATCTTTTACGTTATACATTGTTTTACCGTTGTACTGACTTTATGAAGTTAATATATTACTATTGTAAGTAATTTTATCCACCATTAAGTGCAATGATTTTACCTCAATTTTCACTCAAGGTAAAATCATTGCACTTAATGGTGGATAAAATTACTTACAATAGTAATATATATATATATATATATATATATATATATATATATATATATTCTTGATATTTTACGTTATCCATTGTTTTCCCGTTGTACTGACTTTATGAAGTTAATATATTACTATTGTAAGTAATTTTATCCACCATTAAGTGCAATAACTTTATCTTGAGTGAAAATTGAGGTAAAATCATTGCACTTAATGGAGGATAAAATTACTTACAATAGTTATATATATATATATATATATATATATATATATATATATATATATATATATATTCTTGATCTTTTACGTTATACATTGTTTTACCGTTGTACTGACTTTATGAAGTTAATATATTACTATTGTAAGTAATTTTATCCACCATTAAGTGCAATGATTTTACCTCAATTTTCACTCAAGGTAAAATCATTGCACTTAATGGTGGATAAAATTACTTACAATAGTAATATATATATATATATATATATATATGTGTGTGTGTGTGTGTGTGTGTGTGTGTGTGTGTGTGTGTGTGTGTGTGTGTATGTATATGAATATGTATATATGTATCCGTATTTTTAATTCCAGAAAGACGTAAAGATTCTATGGTGCAACAGTCAAATAAAATCATTCCAACAGTACGTAAATTAAATCTAAACTCTTGTGTGAGATAGGTTATTTAATGCTGGAGAAGTGGAAGCCCAAGGCTACGGGAATCTGGTACACAGTCATTACAGAACTACTGGGATCGATCTTTAAACCACTTAATGTTAAATCTCTATTGCCTATTATCAATCTTGTTAACATTTAATAAATTAGATGAATTACGAACAATCAAAACACTTGAAACAAGAAGTCACGCTATATCTATACATAATGAAAGATTATTGGTCCCAAGTGATGAAATAACCATCATAGAACTCTGACGTGGCCAGTCGTTCACAGACGAAATATCGTCTAAGGAAATCTTCAATTAACTTCTATAACACTAATCGCACTAAAAACAATTTACCGCCGACACGTTTTGGAGAAGACCTTGATCCCTTGAGGCGGATGATGAGTTGTTTTTATACGGTCCTTAGATTAGTTGAGCGGGTTACTTGCGCAAGAACCTTGCAAGAATTACCGTAACACATTCTCATCCTCTTTTTTTGAGTTTGAAAGGTTGTCTTGTTTTTTATGTGCAAATGACTTGTTAGGGTGCCTCAATCGAAACGAAGTTCTCATTTACTGTGAAATTAGGGTTATTTTACAAAACCGTGCACGATTACTGAGTTTTTTCTCGTCATCAAAATTACACATTACAAATAGAGTTTAAGATATGCAAAAAACGTGAAATTTCAAGGCAATAATAAAGTTTAAAATTAAAAACAATCGGTCTTTAAAACTTTAATAATTTATCTATGTTTAAAATTAAAGAAGACATAAATAAATTATAATTAAAATGTCCTAGTCTCTATAGGTTATAAAAATAAAAACGTATTACTATTATTTATGTAACCTAGGTAAGTTTTGTTATTTAAAGCCCAACTTTAAAACTTTTGAGTAATCCAGTTTTAATTTTTTTCTTACATCTAGATACTTGAATTTCTTTTATTAAAAAGGATATTTAGTCATTGTTCAATATGTCATAAATAGATATTCCATTTTCTGATTTTGAAAGAACTTAAGTTACTAAGAGAGTATATTTAGGGGGTTGGAGAACATAGAGGTTCTATGGGGAAACACTTTTGTTGCTTGACTCATGGCCCTTATTAAAGATATTGAAACACCACCTGATATTACATTATCCTGGTAGAACTGTGAAATATTGCCAATTACGAGTTATAACCTCTAAACGGCCTCAGTTCAATAATAATAACTGTTAATATTGTAAAACTTGTTTAATAACATGTGTGATAGTATTGTTGTTTTGACTCATGTTTTGTGAGGCAAAATCAAGGCGAAAACTCACATTTTTATAAAGTAAATGCAGTGAAAGAAGCCTAAATTAAAATGCAGGCCTATATGAGTAATGAAGGAAAAGTAGTTTCAGCTAAAAAAACATTGAAATTTATCGCAGGCAAGATAAATAAAGATCATAAAGGTAACAATATGGGACTTCTTAGTATTATAAATTAATTAGTTTCAATAAGTATTTTTCAATAAATATTAGACATATTTTCCTCTAATTATTCAGATTGTATTATTTATTTAATTGATTCACATCATCTTTAACATTGTTTTCTTCATGTTGCATTTAGAAACAATTTAACTAGGATGGATTACTTTTCAAAATGTCAACTGACACAATACTTAGTTGACCAAGGATAAAGCGTCCAGGTTAGGTCTAACAAAGCCTAATGCCGCAGCACTGTTCTATCTATAGTAGTTTGGCAGAAGCAAACCCAATTCTGGTCGTATGGAGGGTCAACACTACACAATTGCCGGTGGTACCTGAATAATCAGTTCCTCAAACATATTCCTAGTTAGCGTTAGTGAATAACAGTTTTTTTTTTACATAAACCTTTTTCCTTTAGTCAAGTATTATTTTAGTTTATACGGTTTTAATATTTTTGTTATAAAAATATATAAGTATCAAAAATGAACAAGACCTGTATCTCAAAGGACATATTGACGTTGCATAAGTACAATAAGACAATAAAGACCTAATATGGTGTATCCAGAGAAACACGCCACATTTTCTTATCATATTACTGTGTATGCTGATAGAAATAAGGTAATATTTTATCAGTGCTTTCTATTTGTAAGAAATGCGTGTAAGGCCCTTCAGACATTTCAAACTAATCGATCACAACCCGGAAGATAAAACAGGCAAGGACGCTGATCGGGTTTGCTTGTTGCGGTTTACAGATTAGTTTCAGAGCAAATAAACCCCATGTCCACTAAAACAAATGCCCACGATAAGAGTAAAACAAGCTAATACTTACCAGCAAATTATTTATACTAAACAAAAAATGTAGAAATTCTATCTAGATAAATTCTCTGACGTTCGCCATAAAAATTTAGTAAGACAAACATTTTTTTTGAAATATTATAAAAGCAATTCTAGCTAAGCTTTTGCCGTTCATAGAAAGTGTGAGGAGCGTAATTTAAAAATAAATCTTCTAGTTTAAAGAATGTGGTAAAAAAGGTGGTAGTAGAAAAACTACTTGCTGGCTAGATAAAACCAAGGATTTCGGATATATAAACATTGTCCATTCCTAAAATGCTTGTTCAGGAAGTGTATTAGATGAAGCGTTTGTCGGTTGTTTTGGAACGGATTTAAAATGTAATGACAAAACTTTGTTGTTATTTAATGAGGTGGTAGCACGAAAATGCCCTAATAAGGTCTGGTTATTTCATAACGAATACTTCAAATCAGTACCGAATCAGTACTCTGAGCTTTGGCTGTTTAGTGACAACGAAAAAACAGAAATAATTTTGCAAAACTTATCTCTTTCTAATCCGTTCACAGCTCATGAACAGTTTGTCACTGAGATATTCTTATTCTAAGAATTAGCAAAACCTATTTTATAAAAAAATTTACTTAGTTTAAGAATCAAAATGCAAATATATAAAAAATAAAATAAAATCTACTTTCAGATTATTACTCTTTTTATCTTTCTTTATAACTCTAATAGTAAAGGTTGTCATAAGGGTTAGGACTTATTTTTTCTTTAGCCATTTTGTAGGGCTTTACAATGAATGGTATCATACAACACACATTTTATGGTATAAAACTACAGCCCAGCCCATATCTGGATTAGGGCCAGCAAGATCGATTCCTTTTCAAAATCATCAAACAAGAAAATATGAAAGAAAAAAAAATTATATTCCAGAGGAAGCTGAAGATTTAACAATGAAATTTTAAATTGTATAACCAATCTAACTTCGCCGATCATATCAACTCTATAAAACATGCCTACATAGACATAACATCTAACCTACAATTTGGTCATAAACAACACAGAAATAACCAACACTACACAACCGAACAATACGAAATATACAGACACTTCAAACTACACCCTACACACATGCTCAATACACAATTACATTACAACTCACACGCACTTTTTGACATCATAACTGCTAATACATACAAAATACACTCACACCACCATAATATCCCACCCCACCCTAACACCCTAACCTACTTAAACCTAGAGATCAGTTACGGCCTGAGTTGACAATGGGACACATCTTCCGAAACGGCCGTCCTCAACAAACAAAGTAAGTGCTACTATAGGCAAGTTTATAAACATTTAAAAGTGTTTAATAAATAATAAGTTTTTCGTAAAATATTTTGTTTTTTTTACCTTAAAAAGAGATTTTTAATAAACAGCGATATATTTAAATTTCTATTGATATTGTCTAACATGATGATATTTGTTCTAATTATGTATAAGCCTAACAATAATGGAATAATAATGTAGATAATTTCTTTAATTAGCTCTATTTATATGTAGAAAATTTCTAAACGAAAATTTAAATAATTTTGCTATCTTTCCAAAAATTCGATGTTTCATATAAGTAAAAACTAGTTATAATGTAGAAAATTTAATAAAAGAAAGGTAAATACAGTCAAATTAGCAAGTTGAAAATATTCGTCATTATTATTACTTTAATATAATCTACATTAAAAACAACATATTGAAATGAAAAAGGTTTTAGAAAAATATGAATCTATAAAATATATTACTACCAAAATTAAGATAAACAAATGGGGTTGTAACCCAAGAAATTCCAATTAAAGATATCAGGAAAACACAACTTAAATAAATGCAACTTATCTACGGCACGTCGTGGCAACGCTGTCAGGAGCGCCTTTGTTTAGAGGAACTGCAGTCGCTTTGTTGACTGACGGATCTCCCGCCAACACCTCGTAGTTCGTAACATTTACCTGGAGGAACAGCATATTGGTTTCGATTGACTACGCAAACTATCGTTTCCATGAAGGAAATTGCGATTGATAATCAAATCAATAAATAGTTATTTTAATTACAGCAATGTTTTGGTAACTATTTATCAAGCATGAAACTGTTTTGTTATAATAAAAACAGTCTGCAGTAAACAATTAAATGTCAAATGTCATACCAAAAAATTCCTTTCACCTATTGCTCTGCTAACTTATCTCCTGGTATCAACATAGCTCTTCATGAGTGTAAAAGATTTTAATCCATAGTTACTCTTAAATAAAAGATACGCTTGCAGGCCTATTCAAGGGTGATATATCTAATAAAGAGCTATACGAATGCCCAAACAAAAGTTCGAGGAGATTTAGCTTTAAGGAATCTTTTAGTGAAGTGGTGAAGATATGACATTTTACCTTCTCACATGTGAGTATTAATTGCAAGGATTTTGTTTTTTAATATCAAAACAGTCTAAGGCTTGATAAGGGCAAGAAACAAATTGCCGAAGCGATACTGTAATTATATTACGGAGCTGTGAAGCGGTACTGTAAATTTAATATTTAATGCCTCGTTCATCAAACACGTTTTCCTTCATAAAAATCTTCATACGAGTGCCTAAATAAACATGATCATCATTATTCCCGTCTATAGATTTTCTAACTACTCCATAACCTTTACCGATCTCATATAACTACTGTCTTCCTTAAACTCAGTTGTCCTTCCAGTGATTCTTAATTAGATTCACCCAGCTTGGACAAGTAGAGCTTCTGTTCGTAAACGTCTACAATACCCCATACCCTGGAATTCAGTCTCCATCCTGGGTCGAACGACCAGACGTATTTCACGGTACTCTCATTCCTTGATTTACTCCTCGACATCTCAATGTCCAACAGCTTTTATCTTTCCTACTCCATTATAAAAAGTAGGTCTAATAACGTAGTCACATTAAGTTCTTAATTTGTAAGTTTTAAAACAACATTTCGTTACTAAGATATTTTCGAAACATCTAAATTTTCTTAGACTGTATTAAAATTTTTATGTCGAAACAAATTCTGTTTCAATAAATTGACCATCAAATGTGTATGTCAATCCTTCTACTATAAGTTACAATATTTACAAACACACACACACACACACACACACACACACACACACACACAGACACACACACACACACACACATACAGACACACACACACACACACACACACACACACACACACACACACACACACACACACACACAAACACACACACACACACACACACACAAGCACACACACACACACACACACACACATATATATATATACTATTAAATTACACTTTCATAAACAAGAATTTTATTTTAGTTTTCTTCATACATTGAAATTATCGCTAATTGGCAGTATCAGCATTATCAACATTTTCAACGTACCTTATATAGTTGTATGAAGACATTTGGACTGTTCATATAACCGTACTATGCTTAAAATATTAGTTACTCTTACCTTATCTGCTTGAATAAACAATCATCAATAATCTGTATTTATTTTAGTGTTTTATTCTCAAGATTTCATTGAATTCTAATTACTCAAATCATCCATATAATCAAAAAATGGCAGGTATATATAGCTTATTGTGTAGAATGAATACAATTATTTAAATAAGTTAAAAGCATTAAATGTTATAAACCGAATAGCAACAAAAAATGGATATAAAAAAGAAACAAATAATAAATTAAATATTAATATAATTCAAAAATTAGAAAATAATGTTAACAAAAATAACTATACAACTAATTATATACAACTATATAACTAACTACATATATATATATATATATATATATATATATATATATATATATATATATATATATATATATATATATATATATATATATATATTTATATTAGGGATGGGCCGATTCCTAAAATTTTCGATTCCGATTCCGATTCTAAAATTTCCGTTCGATTCTCAAATCTTTCAAGTTATATTAACGTACTTGCTAATTCTCTAATAATTAATTTAGTTATCATCTTGGTCATATGGCAAAACCTTTTAAAAGTTCGGTTTTAATGTAATAGGCTACACAAAACCTTCAACCTTGATTTATCAACAGGAATTTTTTTAAACATAAAAACATATCAGATTAAACTAATGACTTATTTTAAAGTTAAAAATGTGAACTTTACTTATTTTATGTTTGAAAAAATTCCTAAGCCTATTTACATTGTCCCCCAAACAAAACAAAAATTAAAAACAAACGAACAATATAAAAAGTAAAAAAATTAATACAAATAGGATAGTTTTTAATATTTAAAAGTCTGGCAGGTAATGTTCATTTCTGTTCAAAAACACAAACATTTGAACACGTTGTGGGTCAAGCTAGTTTCATCGCTAGTCACATATAGCTCCTGAAGTTGAGAAAGGTTTTTCAGAAAACACTGTCGCGAGTGGGCAGACAGGAATTTTATTGCCATTGCATTTAAATGAGGGTATTTGGCACTTTGTACTGCCAAATACTTCCCAACCACACAATCTGGACTGGTTAATGGTTCCCCCAGATAACTGTTTACTTCTTCTTCTACTGTCAATTCCCGCGGGGTACCTTCTTCCTCAACATTCTGGATTAGTGGGGCATACCTTCTCCACATCTGGTAGGACCTTTTTTTCTGCAGGTGCCTGGAACACGTGCAACTGATTCAGGCCTATTTTGTATTTATTCCTCAATCCCAGTTGATTTTTAACCGACTATCACTTGGAGGTCCTGTGTCTGAGGATAAAGTTTCTTCAAGTATAGATCTTTTTTGTTGATAAATTTGGGCAAAATGAATGTTGTTTAAGTGCTTTTTCATATTTGATATATTATGTGGTTTTCCACCGTCAGTTTCTGTTAACCGTCATTGAATTGACGCGACGGCCAGTACCCTGAACCGAATACCGTCGGGCCTCTTAACGCTTTATTTTTATTAGTACTCCACAGCTGGTGTTGCTACTTTTGGAAAAATTAAGGCACAGTATTTAACAACAAGCTTCACACTACTTACAGATGTATTTACGATGGTTTTTGTTTGATAGATAAACGCCGACGGGATTAAAAACATGATGTTATTCTAAGAGCTTTTTGTCCGTAGTTACGGGCCGACACACATATTTGTTATAACGTATTGTAATGATTTTCACTACTGTTTTCAAAATTTCACAAAACCTTAAAAGTAAGTCGAAAATATTGACTAAATATTTAGTTGTAAAATAATCCTTAAAAACGGACTTTGTGAAAGTTAAGTACAAACATTGATACATCCTTACTAGGAAGTAAATTATAACGTAAATTCCTTAACAAGTAAATTATTTGGTGTTAAAACTTTTACTTAATATGAATCTTGGATAGTATTTACTGGACCTGTAGCATTACTTACCAGAGAGAGAATATATTACACTTTAGTTCTATATTCAAAATATTTATAAACTCACAAATCAATCACATGTGACACGTTTACGTGTCTTAGTGATAGGCGCAAAAACACTTTTATCACCAGTCTGATTATTATATGGGTAGCCGGGACATGAAATTATGGTTTTGTTGTTTCTTGCTAATACAAAACACAAAAAATAGCAAAACAGTGTTGCACAGATAATAAAATTTAATTAGATCAAAAACAATGTCGGGTAAATTGGTCCGACGGAGTTTATTTACGTTTCATTTACGGTAGGAAAAAACTATGTTGGGCCAGTTGGTCCGACACGTATTTTTATAAATATTCGGAATCGTGTGGAATCGGAATCGACACTTTTATGATGAAGAATCGAGTATTGACGATTCCTCGATACCACCTAGAATCGTCGATTCCTGGAATCGAGAATCGGAATCGGCCCATCCCTAATATATATATATATATATATATATATATATATATATATATATATATATATATATATATATATATATATAGAGAGAGAGAGAGAGAGATGTATGTATGTATGTATTTGACAAACCAACCTCTATCACCAAATTATACAAAAATAATTACTTTAACTATTAGTTAGTTAAATTAGTAAAGCTTTCGTGGGAAACACGTTATGTGGACCATATATAAGTCTCAAATTGTAACCTATAAATTTTAAAAATGTCAAATACTCTAGTATGAGCTTAAATTTAAAAGAGTAAAACAATTTGTTCGTATCTTCATTCTTTTTTAGTAATTACTGCACCTACTTAAAGTAACACATTACTCAAAGTAGTTTTTACTACTCAATCATCAACCATTCTGCCTAAATGATCATTCCAGACCAGTATTTTTCGTCACATATAGAATTATGTTTCTCCTCGAATCTTCGACTTGTATCTGTTCCTCTTGCTCTGTTTTTTGAGTTTTCTATATTATCTTCTGAGGATTTTCATTTCTATTTTTCCAACATTCTCTTTGTCTTTGCTGTGTCAGACAGTGTTTTGTATCATATGCTAATATTGTTCTAACAACCGGTTGTTAAGTGTGATTTTCATTTATCTTCTCCTATTTTACTGTCTGGGGTAACTGCAGGGTTAATCGAGTAGTTTTCCAAGTATCATAGCTGAACCTAAGCCCAGGTTGATAAATATCTAACCTATGTCTAGCCTTTGTTCTGCTTAGTTTTTAAACAAATTAAAAAACCGTTTTAGAACTTTTCCTAAATCTTGTTTTACCGAAAAGTTAACAAATAACCTTATTTCTAATTCCAAAGTGTTAATAAATGCACCTTATGTTTCTATTCCTGGAGATGTAAATTACAATAATTTTACTACTCATAAAAGTAGGTCACGTAGGAATTACTAATAATGAATTGACTAATGCTCTACGACCTCACAGTGCGAGAGATATATGACCTATCAAAGGTCATACATTGCAAATCTAGACTTAGGAGAGCTGTTAAAAATATTCATTTACTTAATAGAATACAACATTCGAAATATATTTATCATCGAATTATCGTTAACTACGTTAAAGTGTTAGTAAAGTCTAACGTCAGCCTGGTATAAATCGTTGCCAACAATTAATATAAAAGACATTAAAAGCTACTTGTCTTTTTTCCACGTGACAGTCAATGCCTGAACTTTATGAATAACAATCAATCAGTCAGGCAATGACAGATGATGTTCCTGCGATATTGAAAGACGACAGCTGACTTCAGTGGCAATGATATGTCTTCATTAGACACCTTTTACGACTGCAGTGCAAACATCTGTTTTACAATTCATCACCCGTTTTACAGGGATGGATCTAAAATGTTGGAAGACCTAAATATTTGATTTCTTATTTAGTTCGGAATTTGTTATCTATAAGTCAGTAGACATTAAGTTTTTGGCAGACAGAAGTTTTCGAAATACTTCAATTAAATTACAATGCCAATAAAACTTATACTTCATATATTATTTTAATCAAACTATGGTATATATGTGTAAACTTAAAATTAATTTCGTACAATGTATTCTGTACAATGTTATACATTAAATACACAGACGTTTAGACTTAATTACTTTCATTTTTTTTTAAATTGAAAGAATAATTCTTGAATTCTTTAGTCCATTACTTTCGGTGAATTCTAATTAATCACTATAATAATAGTTTATGACTATATGAACTTTAAACTTCGTAAATTTGTGAAAACCTACTGAAACAGAACGTTTTCGATCGTTATGTGGCGATCTTCATCAGTGTCTTCTGCTTGGAGATGTCGGATCATTAGAACAATATGAAATTTACAGACACCCAAAAACACAAAGTACAAAAATATTAAACGAACAAACACAATACAAATCACACTCTTTGATACTATCGAAAATTTGCCTTTAAAACCTTCACCGCTTAACCCGACATCTCCAAGCAGAAGACTCTGATGAAGATCGCCACATAACGAACAAAAATGTTCTGTCTTAACAAGTTTTCACAAATTTTCTAAATTTAAAGTTCGGATAGTTATAAACTATTGTTAAAAGAATAATGAAAGAATAAGTTAATTTATCACTTACAAAAATTAAAATGAAAAGAAATACTTTCTCTTCCTCACCATTTCTCTCCCTCTCTCTCTCTCTCTCTCTCTCTCTCTCTCTCTCTATATATATATATATATATATATATATATATATATATATATATATATATATATATATATATATAATGTATACTTGGTCTGTGATAAATTTTAAAAAATCTAAGCACCATAAAATGAAATTTTGAAAACGAAATTAAAGAATTCGCTCTCAAATATTAGTTCAAACAATGCTCAAACAATTCAAACACATATCAATATAGGAATATTAGTTCAAACAAAACAAATTTTATTTCTTAAAATAAAACCATAAAATGTCTAAAAGCTATGTAGCGTGTAACAGTTAAATGCAGGTTGAATGAATAAATTTACCTAATTGAGTAATGAAATACTTAGGATATCAAGTATCTGGTTATTAATTAAAATTAAATATTTAGATTGTAAGATTGTAAGTGATTTGTATAACATTGTTTTAAGTGAGAACATAATAATAAAGTAGATAATAATAATAATAAGTAGGAAATTATACACATCTTGGATGAGCTTGGCCATTCTTTATGTGCAAAAGAATATAGTTTACTATGAGAAAAATTTTAATTGTTGTTGAAAAAATATTATTTCTGAGACATAAAAAGGAAATTTTAATTATTCGTATTAAGTTAAAGGTTATAAATGTTTAAGCTAAAGACTTTTCAGAATAAAAAATACATTCATGTTAGTACAAATAACAATTGCGAACTGTGAATTGTTTTAATTTTCTTTATTTAACTTTTTACAAATATATAATATTGGAGTGATAAAACATCTTTAAAATAAGTCTTATAAATTTAAAATATTGTTTAACTGACCCTAAAAGAATAATTGCTCACTAACCAAATTCGTTTAATCGAACAAGTAAAGGAATGCCCAGTGTATTTTGTAACCGTTCACACTTAAAGTGTAAATATCAACAAGCAACCAGATGGCTACGAAAACCTCAACATACATTCAGCTCGTGTTCAAATAATTTTTGTTAGATTTATTTGCTCTTACTTGACACACTAACACTTTTATTGATAAGATGATGTAACATTGTTCAATTACATGATGGTATCCAAAAATGTTTGTTCAACACTTCCTTAGAATACAATATATATGTCTATATTACTATTTACATTTTAATATGTATATTTTAAAGCATGTAGGTACATGAATATATATTTTTTAAGAGTTGCTGATTTCAAAACTGTAAATGACGATGTTTATAAAAGTTTCATTTTTAAATAAGTATATTTTTAAATGAATGATTATAAAAACTTAATTTAAAGACTTTAAATATTACACAAATGTTTTAATTGTTTAGTTGTAATATTTATTTATTTTAAAATTATTCTAATTAAATATCATTAAAATGTTTATATCATTCGATATATGAATAATTTATATTTCTTATAAATAGAAGATTTGTATTATGAAATAAAACTAAAGTAAGTGGGTTAGCATAAAGAGAGAGAAAAAATAAAACAGCAAAATGTTAATATATTTAATAGATTTGGACACTTAGCGATTTATTCAGCATATCGAGTATAGGAATATAGTCTATAGGAGTATAATCTAAATTAAACAAATGTTTATCGATAAACAAAAGAAATTTTATTTCAATCAACTATTTATAGTTTATAACGAGCTTCGCTTTTAAATAATTTCTATATAAAACAAAATTATATTGAAAAACAAATAATTGTATATTTCGATTAAAACTTTGTAGCAATAGAAACGTCAGTGTAAACAATATAATCAATCATTTGAAAAAAAGGGATTGGACACTTATTTTATACATTACCAATAATGTATAATTTTAACAAACTAATACATTACTGCAAAATGACCGTTACATTTCAAATATATTTTTGAAAAGATAATTTTACCAATAGTTTACATTAATCCAACCGTTATTATCAATAATTTCCTATCCTTTGTTAATGATAATAGGCTTAATAGTCATTTTAGCTGTTCAGCTTTTAAAAGAAAATAAAATCTAATATTTAAGATTTTCAACAAGGTTTTATTTTTTTGCCTAAAGCTTGTCTTAAAAGACGTTTTAATATATCAATCAATTTGAAAAAAAATGGCGCTAAAGATGTTCACTGGGTAAAGGATTTATAAAATATAATGAAATATGAATTAGGCATACTTCTAAAAGGCTTAGCTATTCGTTATCTATACACATGTTTACATATATCTTACTTATCGTTTACGGATTTCAAGGAGTGAATGTACTATTAATTGAAAATATGTAGGTAGAATCCTATATAATGAAACATTGTGGTAGATATTTGATTTAATTAAAACACATAGAGCATATTAATTTTCACGAGCTGAGTTTTTTCTAAATTACTCATGAACAATACTAAACACGATACGATCTTTCGAATTCGATAACTTATGTTTAGATTTTGGAATTTACGACTAGATTGAGAAAGCGCAAAGTCACGTTAATTCTTTTGCACCGTCTGAAGCTAAAGCGAGGAGCCTAGCTGTAATTAAAAACTTGAGATCTGTAATTTGATTGAGTAGCTATTATACGCTGACGATGATGAGTGATTTTAATGTTAGGACAGGTGGGGAAAGTTCAGACCATTCAATATACAATTAGAAATTTATTTACGGATGAAGTTTGACGCGCAGGAAATCTGGGGAATTAAAAGCACATTGATCAAAACGTAAAAGAAAGAATTTATAATAGTTGTGTGCATAATATTTATTCCTATTAATAAGTATAATTATATGTATAACGCGAATAGAAGATATGATAATATGAGTAGATATATCACGAAGTGTTTGCGTAAAGCTATAGAAAACGAAATTATGATAGAGATTTTGTGTTGGACAAAATGAGAAAGAATTCGGAAATAAGGTGAAAATTAGGAGATTGTTGAACTATAGTAGAATGAGGTACAACAAGGAAATAAGCATGCGCAAAAGATACAAATATTGTTTAATACATTTCTTGAAATCCATTAAAACGGAAGCACAGAGTGAAATGTTGTAACTATGAATGTACGAAGAGTATACGGAAAACATGAAGGCCGGGTTTTGATAATTTACGGGAGATGCTAAAAAAGCCTTCGTTTCTCCAAAAGACAGTGATATATACAAATAGAGTGGGAAGAGAATTATCAAAGAGAGAAACTTTAGAAGTGTAAAAATAAACTGAAAATAGAAAAGTTGTGTGAAGAAAACGAGTTTAGAACATTAAAAATACAATAAACTAGAATCACTAATGAGTTGCGTGCTAGATATAGAACACAACTGTAATAGGAAGAATGGATGTTTATGCGTAATTATATGTAGCTTCTGCAGAGGTGGATGGTCGTTAAATGAAACAATAAATGAAGAGAAATATGAAATGAATGAAGGACACAAGAAATTATGAAAGATTAAGTGGTTACATAACAGGTTCTTCCATAAATAAAAAATAAACGTTTCCATTATAAATTTTCTGCAAATTTCAACTTTAGGAAACAGTTATATTGTCTACAGATTTGGTTTTTTGGCATGAAGATAAGTGAGTTAGTTTTGCGTTGTTAGACTGATATATTAGATATAAAGACACAAAAGAAACGAGTGATGAATTTCAATGAATAAGGAATTTCACTCAGGTTGTATCTTTAAAATAAATAATTGTTCTTGACACTGTATGTACACAATATCAAGAGCACAGTGGTACAATATATAACAATGAAAATATTGGAAAGAACACCAATCTAGAAAAAAAGATTGTAATTTTGTAATAAGACCCTCTGATGATGATGATGACACGGTCATCGAAATGTATGTAAGGGTTTAATCTTAAGTAACTTGTCTTATTTGTTATTTTTTTGGTATTGGGGTTCTTTTCAATATTTTCATTGTAACGCAGTATGTAGTCAGCGTTGGTACTATTAGTTACGTAATGTAATTAAAACCAATACAAACTTACCAAAGTAAATTTCAATAAGAAGGTGAAATATTTTATCAGATGTCCTCCGTTAGACATTTTAGTTTATTTTTTTTATATGAACATACACTTCTACATTACACTGTGACAAACGGTTTTATAATGTGACAAACTTAAACCACGATATGTAGCTATACAACACGGTAACTATTGATTACTCTGAGATTTAGTTAAAAATTAAACATAAGTATAAATAAAGTAATGAATGAAAATTTAGCGAAAAGGTGTAATGGGTTATGGTTTATTACTAGTTTGTTGTCACGTAGAGAGAGTTTCTGAAGTAAATATTAATCGGCAAGAGACAAAATATTTAATACAACAACCCATGTACGCTTAATGTTTCCTAAAAATATCGATACATCGATTAATTCACGTATACATTGTACTTGGAATGTAGGAGAGGACTGGTTATTGAAGTCAAGGATAACAGTGGTTGTGGCTTCGTGTGATAAGGTAATTTTCTACGTAACTGACCATTACAGGATAATTCAAATTTCTTTATGTTCTTCTTCATATAACTAAGATTACTCCTGTTAATCTACCTCTTATTCAGTGTCAACTGTTGATGGTCGTATGCATCAATCCATTTGTTAGGCTTCTGGGTGGTCCACTAATGTTTGATTTATTTTGAAAACATCTGAAAATTTTCGTCAGTTTTTCTGCCATTATTTTATCTTCGTGTTCGTTTAATTCTTTTTTTTTGGTTGTATCCATTTATTGATGTTTAGAGTGTTACTCTGCCTTCTTATGCGTTTACTTGTCTGGTTCTTAATATTATAACTTTAAATATTTTTCTCACAGTTGCCTTATATATTTTGCTCTTCATGATTTTCCTACAATTTCTTTCATTATAGTGTATCTTAGGCATTAACTATTTTAACTGCTTTTATTGTTCATTTGATTACTTCTGAATTGATGTTCCTGGTGAAGTCTTTTATAATTTGTAAATAACATGTGTTTATGTGTAGATCACACACACACACACACACACACACACACACACACACACACACACACACACACACACACACACACACACACACACACACACGCGCGCGCGCGCGCGCGCGCACACACACACACACACACACACACACACACACACACACACACATACACACACACACACACACACACACACACACACACACACACACACATACACACACACACACACATACACACACACACACATACACACACACACACACACACACACACACACACACACACACACACACACACACATATATATATATATATATATATATATATATACATACAAATTATTTTCTAAAGGTTTGTATATCAGGTATCTTACTCTGTTCTTTCTTTAAGTATATAAAACCAACTATATTTTTTAAAACTTCAAGAAATAACATGAATGTGATTTAGTTTTCTTGCTAACATGTTTTCTGTTTTAGTTGTTTGACTGTTATATTGGACACTAACATTATGCCCGGAAGAAAATAGTCATAATGTAATTGGAAATACTGTTAACGAGTATTACATATTTTAGAAGACTTTTTTAACATTTTCAGTATTTGTGATGTTCCCATTAACACCCAATAAAATCAGGAATGAAAAAAAAGTCTTTTCATGTCTGAGTCAGTATTTTTCATCAGAACCATTATTTCTAATAGCATCCTTTTTTTATCAATAATATTTTTTTTAGTTTACCCAAACAATTTTTACATACAAATAAGAAATACGTCCAGAAATATCTTTAAGAAATATGTAGAAATGTCCACTCACAAACGCACACTGACATTCATAAACACGTTTTTATACACGCACAAACTTATAAATATATATAATCGAAAAAGAACATACATCTTGGATAACCACATTGTAATGTTATGAAAGATTAACTACGAAATTTTTATGGATTTCATACATGAACTCAAATCGTTTCTATTTATCTATGAATTAAAATGACAATTGATTTTCATTAAATATTTTTATCATGTTTCCGAGCTATCAGTACTTTACCACTAGAAATTGATATGGGATAAAAATCCATATTGGAATTGTTTCATAAACTACATGGATTATCTAATTTTAATTATAAAAAGATTTGCTAAAATTTTAAATTATTACGTTACGATAAGACAACAAACTTAACATGTATGTTTCGTTTTTATAAATTTTAATTTCATAAATAATTGTAATACAATTTTAATTCCATTGTATCCATGCGTAACATTTAAAACTTTTTTTGCCAGTAACGAACAGAATTATTTCAGTCTACGTGAACGGGTGAAAGCATACATAGATAGAATAATACAAAGAAACGTTTTCTCGAGTATGTATGTAATTTTTTATGTTGAGAAAAGACTACTTATGAAATCCATAAAACTATTAGGAGACAAAATTGCTAGTCAAATATTTTCCATGTACAGTGTATATAATAAACATTTTAAAGTCGTCCTTGACAGTACGCAATATAAAAGACTCTTTATAAAAAATACTAAATTGGAATAACCTCAAATAATTTCCGCTTTGATGCAATCATTGTAGAACTCTCATCAGCTGATTCAGATCAGTGACGTCAAAAGTACGACCACTTTGAGCGAAAATAAGCAACACTTTGGTTAAACCTCCTGAGTCATGCAGATTGCAAAATATCTGAATCTAAATGTTTATAATAGGAAATGAGAGTTGTGGGGCTCACCTTGACCGATTTGCCGACACTGTGATAATAATTTGTTTGTTAAATGGAAAAACATATATTTTTTGTAATATTTAACAAATTGGTTTTTAATTTAAAATAAATGAACTACATCCCGTTGGAATGATAAATCCAGAGAAAGTGTTCGATTTTTATAAGTGTAGATATATAATGTTAAATTTCATTGTAAAATACAAAGGTTTGCGTTCATTCTTAGATTTTTGTCTTTATATTATATTGGCGATACATTGATTAAAAAAGGTCGTACATTGGATCGATATAAACTGTGCGTTACCGAACAAACGTATCTAGTAGTGCACCACTGCACCGGTGGGACACTGAAATCCACTATTGGATTACTTATTGAGCATTTGATAAAGATGATCAGTTGTAAGACTGGTCAGATACGTGTTAAGGATTTTATGATAATTACCACGAATCAATCACAGGTTGTTTACTTCTCTGTATTTTAGAGAGTAAATAAATGCTAATAAAATAAGCCCGGTAAAATAGTAAACTTCCTGTAAAACTTGTACCACTACAAAAAAATATAATAATGTTAAAGTTAAAACAGTCCTGACATCGTTCTAAAGGTGGTGGTACAGGGATGGCATACATAACTAGCAAGGCAAGTAGAGTGCCACCATGGTACACACACAACAATGTCATAAAATTTCATTTTTTATTTCTTAGGAATTTTTAATGGTATTGTAATACAATACAACCTTTTACAAAAAAAAAATACAACCTTTTTTCTATTATTTTGTGTACGCTTGCCAGGTATAGCATTTATTCAATTTTAGTTCTTGTCTTCACAAAATGTTAAATAAAATATCATAACATATATTTTAGAATGTTGTGAAATCTTCTTTCCTCTCAAGAAAACATTCTTCTAGTAATATGGAAATTTCCCTACCTTGACGTATCTAAGTACGGTGGTACTTAGCATATGTCAGGATGGGATTTTTATTTTTACCTTAGAAGGGCATTATTCCGCTAATAATTTACATTACACGTAGTATTGCTTGAAAGTAATACATACCTAGGAACGTTTATTCTTGGCACTTAATGCGAAATATTTGTAGCTTTGAATTTACCTACAAATCTTATTCAGTTTTTCATTATGCCATTAATTAAAAAAATAAAGGTTTTTTACGTGTAAGTTTATTTCGCTATTACTTCGTCTCAAACAGTTTTCAACTATAATAAAAAGCAAAATGTTTTAACACTAAATATTTGTTTAATTAAACTTAGACTGTTGAAGGTAGCATTACTGCACTACAAAATGTACGGAATAATCCAAAAATAAATCTTTTTTTGATCCTAATTTTTTTCATAATTACGTCATTATAACTCCTCCAAACTCGGAAGCGCCCCAGAGTAAAAATAAATCGATTCTCACACCACATTCACACCCGCTGACCTAGCTACATGTCGCCGATGTTTTCTATGAGTCACCACTTGGCTTTGGTCTAAAAAATTTAAATTATTTAAACTCTTAAACTTAGGTAATTGTTAGTTAAATTTTCGGACACTACATACTATTCCTTGGAAATGTAGATTAAACACAATAAATTTATGCTGATATTTAATGTAATTTAATAAATATCGGATATTTTATAAATGTTTTTTTCTATTTACTGTAATAGTGAGATAATTATTTCGAGTTTGGCGAACAAATATTATGTAGAAACCAGAAGTCTTACTAAAAATTACCTAAATGTTACGGTTTGAAAAAAATAATTTTGTAGACCTTGGGCTCGTAGGTAACTCCTCCATGACTGGTAGGTCGCCTGGTCGGGTCTGGACAAGTGGGTGTGTAAGGGTCGCTTACTCCTCTAGGTCGTTTCCAAGAGTGAATAAATTATAGGGTGTAAACTATTAGGTTTTCAAAAGCGTACGCTTAAATATTACATGTATAGTAAATCCATCCCTAAAAACAGTCGCAGTTATATAACAATGGGGAAGACAAATCTTAGAAACTGTTTAGTTTTTTTAGCACTGCGAAAACTCTCTTTATCTGTTTCAGCTGCGCTTACATATTCTCTTTCTTGCTCGTTGGATGCGAGAGTTATAGAAACCACAACCGAAAAAGTAATAGTATAAGTTATTTGAATGTACAGACGGATGCTACGAGTTTCGTGGATTCAAAAGTCCGCCAAGTGGTACCCAGACGCATAAGTGGACAAAAAGGAACTGTTACACATAATCAAATAGAGAAAAATGTAATATTTGGGACATGCGATGAAAAACAAACTGTGCGAGTTTTATCTGTTCATAGTAAGGGATAAAAGATCAGAGAGAAAACAGTGGAACATGGTCGATGTATCTGAAGAGCTCATAAAGTCTTATAAAAAAAGGTTTAAGAGATATTCTCAATAAAACTTATTTTCAAACTAATATTCAAAATGATAATAAGAAATACTTCGTATATAAATTAGTGAACTTGAAACGTTGCACACATGACGATGCTATGATATTTTGTCTATTATAATCTAAATCCCTAATATATTTACAACTATCTCCTCCTCCTCCTCCTCCTACATCCGACCAGGCATATCCTGTTGCTCTAGTGTTGGTGGCAGAACGAACTCATCACAAAGGCAAATGCGCCGCACAACGCCGTATTCACTAGCCGCAAGAAGAACTAGACGACCTTGTTCTGTGAAAGTTGTCCTTTTCTTTTTCTTGCACCAATTACTTCGTGTCTTCATACATCAGCTCATCCGACTATGAAAAAAACACGTTGCCTTCATTAGCCTATTTCCAGAAAGGCTACAAGCCGCTAGCTACGGTTCAGTTTTGGCTCTGAGATGCAAATGTGAATAGCAAACGTATGCTTCATCTCGACATTTGATATTATGCGAGTAATTTAAGCGTTAAAATCGCTTTTCGTTCTGATTTCAAAATTTCTTATGAAACATTCATTTTTACATATTTAAAAATTGTTGAATGGATCACCAATAATTTATGACGGTCTTCTGTTATAGCTGTAGGTAGAAAGGTGACCTTTAATAAATTATATATATTGTAGATAACTATTAAATTTAGCTTTTATGCCTTAAATTAGTTTACGTATTTAGATATCGTAATTTATGTTTCATATTTTTTACTATAAAATCTACTTAATTTAATAAAATTAAAATTTGCAAAGGTAAAAGTATTACAAATTTTAAAATTAGTTGTAAAATTACACAATAGGAAATAATAATACAATCAGAAACATTTAGAACATGTATACCAAAGATGTACAACGTAATATTTCCCCTTAAATATACTTATTATGAGAAGTTAATTTTTTTTTAAATCGGAAAAATATTAAAAACCTGTAAAAGTAAGTGAAATAAAATTCTCACTAACTATCGTTGTTCTTAAGGGGATGAAATGTTTGTTATTGTAAATATTAAAAACTAACATTTAATAATTTTACATAAACTATTTTAATTTTACGATAAATATGAGACTGAATTTGAACAAAATGTTTGGTCAGATTTTCTGCCCTGCATCATTTAAATTTTGACAGATTTATACAACATTTTCAAATCCTAAATACGTACAAAGGATTATTTTATTTCGAGTAACTTTGGAATCAACTGTCATGGTTTAGATATTATTCCAAGTACATTGGATTCACAATTTGGTGAAAAGAAAGTGAAACTCTACTGTGGAAGCTAATGTGGTATTTTTATGTGCAGTAATTGTGACTTGTCATGTGTTATTCTAGAGGATATTTAATTATGAGATTATTTTAGCTTAAAAATACCCTATGTATATCAAAATATGAGGCGGTTTAAAAGTCTCTTCTTAAACTTGGCTATTGAACTGATCTAAATGTTACTTGCTTGCTAAGGATATCCTCATTTGTCAATTATAGTAACTGTCACTGAGACAATTCCTAAAAACGTGGACTAGGTAGGTATTTAGGAGATCTGGACCATTTAGAAAGCTGAAGTAGTTTTTCACTAATAAAGGAACTGTGTTACCGGAGAAATGATCATCAATGTGAAAAACTAGTCCCCAAGACGTTGACTTTTCTACTCTCAGTTAACGAGGAAAATAGTAATAATACGAATGTATGGAAAAATATTAACAACAAAAATGTCATAAAATAGTAATAATGACTATATCAAAATATTTAACATGACATTAAGTTAATCAATTTAACTATATAAATAAGATTCACTGAACGTAATGGACTACAAAATTCATGAGATTAAGTGTAGAGAAAGTCAAAACCAGAGTATAAATCGTTTTATAAAATGTGTAATGTACTCTAGTTGTCCAACAAACTGATAAATAAGGGGACAAGCGAAATTATAGTATGTCTCCTATCGATTTCGATTTAAAAAAATTAGAAAATGAAACGTAATTGCAAAAAGTGTCTAAATTATAAGGTTTTATATAATATTTTAAAATCTATATAAGCCTAAGCATTATGTAAATAGTCCTATAAATACGGGTATATACCGGTAAAACAACATTATTTTTATATACAAGTTTTAAATGCTAGTAATTGTTTGTAAAAATGAAACAAACTTAATAATCAATAGTTCCAAAACGGCATTTCATTGGAAAATATATACTCTTACACTGCTAAAATGAAAAATAATTCAAAATAATTACGAATTTGCTTTAGAATATTTCTTCAAGAGTGGTAAGTAAAAAATAATTATTAAAAAAAAAGATTGACATATATTACAGACATATGGTAGACTTATTGCAATATACCTAAATAATAAGTCATAGTCGATATTATCCAAATACACGATTTATCATGAAGGCATTGGCTGACGCCTAACTTCACTCAGAGAAGGATAAACGATCTCGACCTCCTGTGGTGGGTGGAAACAGCTTCGTAAATGTAACCTTGTTTGGGTATGGTAAAGAGCTTATGACGAATGTCTAAAACTGAAAGGCTACAAATTCACATAAATTTCAAAACTCGTAAAAAACTGACAATTCAATATTTAATTGAGTTTAAAAAAATGTTAGTAATTTATTACACTATCGTAATAATCGGAGGGCAGTGTTTAAGTTACCTACTCATAGCGATTACAGTACAAATCTAATTATATTTAAAGAATGTTCTATGTATAATACATTAAGTCTTTTAAAAATTAGGTTGAAAAGTGACAGTATGCAAAAGTATAAGAATGGAGGCAAATGATAACAGGAATTAAAATACGAATCACTAAAAAATAATTTTTTGAATTAATTCTATGAATAAGAATAATTGGTGAAGTATTTTTTTTATTTCATGTGTTAGCAAAATATTACTAAACATTTTATTATAGTAATTCAATCAATATAGCGTGGCCACTATCAGCCGGATGATTTGTTTATTGAAACTTTTTTTTTTATTCATACATTTCGTCTCTGTTTGGCTATATGATAAAATTATTACTGAATACATTATAGAATTTTTTTTACGATCATTTATTGTGTTACTATTAATTTACAAAAATAAGAATTAAGTTAATGACATAAATAATCTAACATTATGAATTTTAAAAATATTGAGTTTATGTTTACTTAAACTTATAGAATGAACCCAGCTGTTACTCTTAATAAATATGTTACTTAAAAAAATCGATACGTTTAATCTGGTTTCGGTGAGAAATGACAGTTATAAAATAATTTTAAAAGTAAACAAGTTTTAGTAAGTGAACAAATTTAACTAATGCCAATCAACAAATGTTATTAGGAATGGCGGAAAAATTCCATTATTTTGGACAATCTTTATTGCGGTCTTATTTAATAACCCAGAATAAATAAATAATAGTTTTTATATGCTGTGTAATACAAAAAAGAATAAATTTTTCTTGTGCTTTAAGATAGAGAAAACATTTTTTTACAAATTGTAAAAATAGTAAATAAATTAACACAAGTAATTTCCACAAGTCAAATTTAAAAAAAAATAATTACATTTTTTCCCACCAATATCACAGATTTTACTAACCATAACTTGATCTGATATAACAGAGTAATCGTTTTACACTGACAGCTTTTGTGATTGTTTTATTTATTAGCTTCATTCCATTATTTTAAAATGAATAAATTTATCTCTGATTCACAGTTTCGTATTAATGAAAACCTCGCACATATCGTATGTCCACAATATTTGTCAAAATTCACAGAGCCTTGACAGCTGTATAATTAAACAATATTTTAGACAACGTGTTATTAAGTACCATATGATTTTCTTTCAAGGAGAAGTATGTAGGAAACATTATGCAATATGCACTTATCAAAAGCATTAAATTTTTTATTGTGTTTTGCTTGAATACAAAATAAGAAGTTTTGAGTCTTTCTGTGTAACTTTTATAAAGATTATGCTAGCAAAGATTTTTCGTAAACATATTTTAAAAAAATTATGTATCTCAAATAAGACATAAAACAATTTCTCCTACGGGACATTATTCGATGTTCCAAAAAAACTATTGCAATTTGTAATAGTTACCTAATAGTCTGACCACATTTTCTATAATTTTCTCCAAGGGAACACCACGATGAGGTTCAAGTGCAGCAGGTCTGTCTACGATAACCGGTTGCTGTGTTTTTGTTTGTTTCTTGTAAATTATATAACCTTGAACTCTGACCCAATGATCTCACGTTACCCTCAGTACGTGACTTTGAATAAGGAGCTACCCAAAAATAATGTTAAAAGTGAGGAAACCTACCATTACGACTTTCATGTAAGAGAATGTTAAACATCAGAGAACATTGGACTTTGATTTATAGTATTTAATTTTATTTGGACCAGTTAGTTATTACAATGTAATTTATAATTAACTAATAATCTCAATATTATTTTAGGTTGAATAGTTTTATTCATCCTTATAAACATTATTAAGACAAAATATTTTGAAATTTTACTGCACAAGCCTAGAAATAAAAATTTCAAGTAAACTGCATATAATCTTTTTGATAATATAATGCCGAAATAAATTTTAATTAGTTTATTTAAATTTACAAATTTCTATATATTCGTTCTAAACATCTCATATTCAATTGTTTCAACTTAAGAACAAAATAATAGATTTGTAATATTTTTAGTCCAAGTTAAAATGCAAGTGACCCTTTTCGTGTTCAAGGTCTTCGAGTTATTTCTTTGGAACCATATAATTAAATCATTTCGTATGCAATAAACAAAAAGAACACACAATGTTGCTTTAATACACCCCAACAATAGAAAGGCACCCATCACGAAGATTACAATCCTCCTAAAGCTATTGGCGTGTACTGGGCAGACGCTTCAAAGACAATCAGACTGTTCAAGGACTTTGTGCTCTATAATTAGAACAGCGATGGCTTTTAGTGAGGAACAGTTTCGCCGTCTAGTCCAAAGAATAGCATGTTAGTAGATTATTGATAAATTAATATGGTCCTGAGAAGAGTTTTATTTGATTGCTAGAATTTATATTACGTTTGTCTAAATATGTAGAATATAATATGTATTTTATGATATAACATGTTATACATTTAATATATATTCAGGTATTATATATATATATATATATATATATATATATATATATATATATATATATATATATATATATATAATTCAGTTTTAATTTAATTTATCAATTGCAAATTTTTAATTTGGACACATAGATTGGAATGTGTGTTAATATAAGGGTAGATACTTCTCTCTGATGATGGGGAAAAGCATTGACTCTCCAGATAATTTCATTAATGAAACTTGACCAATGATTTAGCTACTCTTCTCCAAACTCAGGCTAGATTCTTTTCCTGACGATTTTTCGTTTCTTTTATTCCAATTATCCTTGCAATGCTTCGGCCTTGATATATTTGTTTCTCAGTTTTACTTGAAGTCGCAACGTACAAACACAGAGAACGCTAAATAATTACATCGACGAAATTTTACTTGAGCAAATTTATTATCAGGCTAATCACTGACAAGAACAAACAGAACCTGACACTGACCAACGTCAATCAAGAAATACTTTCTTTTAGCGTTTATATTGGCAATAATAAACTGTTTAAATCTAAATGGTGATCAACGAGATAAGTGAAATTCCAGGATATCAGACGGTGTATTCCTGCTTCTAAAGTTGTTCAGCTGTCTGAAACGTCAGATCGTGATTTGATTACAGTAGCTTAGTTCCGGCTATTATAACATCTGTCAATCATTGCCCCGCGAATGTTATACTGCTGCATCTAAAGAGATCAAACTGGAGATAATTTAAGCAAAATTTTCTTGAAGCATAATATCTCTAACGACTTCTAAGTGCTTTCAAATGTCCTTAAACAAGCGGGCCTACCACTAACAAATAGAAGACATTTGTAAGGATATATATGTTGCATCTTACTTCTCGATATTAAAAAAGGTGCCTCGTCTACTTAATATAAAAGATTATAGAAATAGCTGTTTTAATTTTAGTTATTATAAACTGCATCCAATTAGCGAATCTCTACTGAATATAAAAAAGTAAATTTATCTATTTTAATTTCCCCTATTATAAACTACTTCCATCTAGGAATTTTTCTACTCAATATAAAAGAGTAGAAAATAGCTATTTATTTTTAGATATTCTAAACTATTTCCAATTAGCGGAGTCTCTTCTGAATATGAAAGAGTATAATTAGAGATTATCATTTTATCTATTCTAAACAACTTCCAGTTCTTTTGCTTACACTAGTTTTGATGTCACCTGGTTCATCGAGTTGCATTGTTACATTTTTAAATTAGTTTCAATACTAGAATAAAGTAAAGGACTATCAGCTTTTATTAGTGAAACCTCCTATTGCTTTACTACACTGAAGGAGAGTTTTTCAATTTTAAGCGTTTTATTTAAAAAAAAAAACTTTCTCTATAATGTTTTATTTAAAACATAACTATTTTAAGTGATGCTGGTTATCAATTACTTAAAACTCGGAATCCCAACCGAACTTATAATATGGGACATTTGCAAAAGTTAGATCGTAAAAGAGAAATTGAGAAGTCTATCGAAATCGTCCATTGAGACGTCCATTTTTTTTATAGAAAGACAAGTGAGGACTATTGAAAGCACATTACTAATGAATGTGTTTTGCAAAGACAGTGGTTTTGGATGACCCGCTTTTCAAAAGCCTAGAAGTATAGGATAGCTTACGAAACGTTTCTTGTTGTAGGAGACTTCATTTCTAATGTAACTTTAAAAGAAGTTGCTTGACTTTACCAATGTTTCGAAAATTATAAAATCTGCAAAGTAATAAAATAAATGGCGTTCAACGTTTCACAAACGCAGTCGAGTTACCGTTGCAAAATCTACTCTCATTGTTTACAAATAAATTCTCAACATGCAATTCATTGATCTCTCCTTTCACAGCCTTGGAACAGATTATTTTGAAGATGATAAATCCTAGACAAGACGAACTGACACAAATGGATGTGGGATTACGGACTGTTGAGACATTTCTGAGATGTACGATAAATGGTGCTGTGTTTGCTCACGAACAATAGCCACCATGACATGGTCACACAGTCCGTTGTTTGGAGATCATGACGTCACGCAATACAAACATATTGCTCAACAGTTTCAATGTTTAGATATTTTGTACAAGTTTGTCTTCAAATTTGTAAAATAATTAAACTTTCATTAGAAAATTTATTTAATTTGCTTCCAAATATCAGTGCTTTTTAAAATTTGAATTAAATTTAAAGCGATTTCTGCCTTTCAAATTTAAATTCGATTAATTTGCCTGCATTATAGCTTTAATCTGAAGGCGGTGGATTTTAAAGTTGCTTATTTGTTATTGCAAATATGATTGTTTAATTAAAATGGTTTTTTGAAGTTCAAGCAAGAAAAAAGGGTATTAGATTTCGGAATAATTAGGAACATAGAGTGATAAGGAGAGACAAAATCTGTTCAGATGAAGTAAAAATCTATTTGTTGAATGGAAAAATTCTGGAAAGGGATATTTGGAACTGTAGGGAAGTATACACATTTGTTTTGAACACGATCGAGGTATGCAAATGTCATATGCAGTACCGCAAGGTAGCGGCACAAACAGCTGCTGGAATAGCTAAAGAAGTCTGCGAAGATAAAAGTAGAGGTATCGTAATTATTCTTCGTACAGCAGTTTTGGTTAGGGGTGAACTCTAAGGAAAACATTGGTAAACAATTGGACACGTCAATATTTCATTGATGATTTTCATTTGTTTTCGTTCATGACAGAAGAAATATAAGTGAACCGATTAATTATAGTATTCTTAGTGTTAGACCAAAACTTTTCAGTGTTTTTGAGTCACAAAATCTTCTAGTAGACATTTTCATACAATAGTCTATATTTGGCCAGTTTCTACTCAATGAAACCGTCCTTTCAATCAGCGTGCCTAACAAAAATAGTTGTAGTGTATTAATAATCGTGATGAATTCGTAGAGTTTTTATTTTAAATTGTAGTTATTAGGAAAGGATTTGTGGGAATAGAGAACTCCGGAAAGATTATCAGCCTATCTTAGATCCCATCTTTGTGAATATTATAAAAACGTGTTGTCCATGACGTAAGCGTTGGGCTCATAGCTGCTAAGCAATATCATGGCACCACAGTAAGTAGCCCATGGTTCACTACTACGTACCATGCTACGTGTTTGTACATCAATAATAAGAGGTTCAAATTCTTTTCATGTGGATTTTCGATTTCTCGTTTTAATATATGCTATTATTTTTTTTTCAAATGTACTTATTGGAGTATTTTCTACTTTTATCTTCCAAATCAGAGAAAACATTAAGTAAAATGATTCCTTTAGTGTCTCTTGCAAATTATCAATGTCCTTGTAATAAACCTTTGCTATGTTCCAATTTATGCTCTTTGATGACAGTGAAACCGAACGACTCACCTAAAATGATTACGATGTTACTCATTGCGAAAAACGACTCCGAAATCATTGCCAATTACAGGACCATTTCTAGTTTCATAAGCCACAGATTAAAACTGGTTCATCTGTGTGAAGCTCTCATCAGATTGAATCAGTTCTCTGAAGTTTACCTTCAACAACTACCTTCTCTTTAAAAGTGAAATGGTCAGCATCTTCCTCGTCGTTATTAGGCCTACACTCCTCTGCATCCTGTACTTCACTACAGATAAATATATTCCTGAAACCATTAACATATGAAATTTAACTGAAAAATACTTGAAACGTGATAAAAGATAAAACTCTTAAATGATTATAATTCATATGCAATTACGTGGAATCTTGAAGGTTTTTATTTTTGTAAAACAGTTTGTGTAAAATATAAGGAATAAACACATGACTTCAGTTTCCCGGCCATTTCTACACAGTCTAAATAATGTATCACTTAGTCAAACAGGGTGAAACTTCACCATACGATACAAGGAACACACAAAAGTCATAAAAATACCTTCACTACGTCAAAAAAAAAAAACAACAACAAACTAATCGCAACAGGAAACTAAGAGATATACAAACGCCACAAAAACCATTCACAATATACTATAAACGAATAAACACACTAACAATCTAATACTATATTTGAACACATAATTAACAACTACTCAATGAACAATAACACACCACAGAACCCCAACACACTAGAGACTGACACTAATACAACACACCTGAGCAAGAGTCTTATCCGTGACTCACAGAGAATTGCGTCTGCTGACAAATAACAGTAAGTAGTGGTTTTTTCCAAGTGATACCAATAATAGTAGTTTAAAATGTATAACAAAATCTACAAGTATATACTATACATTGGATGGCTCCTAGGGATTTATGGGTAGATATACTGACGAAAGAGAACAATTGTCAATCAACGGAAATTTATAGCAACAATAGTAGGCAACTACAATATTGTAGAAATATCAAGAGTGGGGCGAGTGAAGATCTAAACCAACTGGATTGCTCAAGGAATAATTTAGGGAAGACGTGGAGGGAATAAGGTAATCGTTACTGAGCTACTTCCAAATTAATTCAAATGTGCAAGCAAATGAAATGTTTAAAGCGGCTTATTCTAAAGCCTAAGATACCACTAAAATTGGGAAATGTCTATACGACATTTTAAAGAAGATTGTCATTTTACTCATTTTTCTGGTTGACTAATTTTCTATTTATTATTAATTTAGCTTTAGTTGCTTGCTTCTATGTTTGTACCTATTATTGCCCGTTGGACATTTCTTCATTCGTTTTTAGTGTTTCACGAATAATAAACTAAAATGAGAGATGATATACTAAAGATAAAGTATAAATATAAAAAAATATAAATATAAAAAAAGTTAAATATAAAAGTCTAAATATATAAAACAAAGTTGCTTACTCAATAGAATCCCGAAGTAAAGATCTGTTAAAAACAGAAACTTTTCGAAGGTGAAGATACATTTAAAACTTTTATATCTTTAGATGTTTTAGAGTAGCGAAGCTGAGCTCACAAGCTAATACATGCGAAACAAGGAAAGTTTCTCTGTAGGCCTAACGATGTTGCAAAGGCACAATTACGCCTCAGGCATTAGTGTTCAAATATAGGCCTAATTACTTGTTTTTCGGTAATTCCCCATTGATCAAACGAAGATGGTTTTATAATTATAAAAATTTCCTGCAGGTGATTCAGTTTTTTTAAAAACTTATTTTAAGATCTTATACGTAGAGAAAATTACGTTATCGGCTATCTATTGAATTTAAAGAACCAATTTTAAATGAATCGTACATACACAAACTGATAACAGCAGTAATTTAATCGTGATTTTTCTAAATGAAACAGTTTAATTTTTCTTTATGTCTAAATGTTTTCTTCTTTAAGTCTGTTTAAAATATAGGCTCTATTACCTGAAGTTTTAAAGATTAACATGAAATTTTGCAGCTTTATAATAACCTATAATAATAATAATAGTACAACTTTTAGAACTATTTCTAGTTAATTATACCTATAAAATATTTATAGATATAATTTTTTCACTTAAACCAAAGCAACATGAAACAAGAGTTATGACGTTGTTCTTACAAATATTCAGTAGTACTCTTAAAACAACATTTTCAATAAAAATATCACTTGAATATAAATTTTATTCTACAAACTTTATAATCCCAACAATTAAGTAAGGTTTTAAAGCCGATCCTGTAAATAAAAAGTATATTTTTCTGTAACATTGAGTACTTTTTAAAGTTTTAATTTCAATCAGACTTTTTCAAGTTTTGAACATTCATTTTCTGTTTTATATTGAAATTAATTTTAAAACAATTAGATATTTTACGTCGTCTTTCTATTAACAAAATCTTTAATACAGTTCTAACATTTGTTGTCTAGTATGGCATAGTTTTACTTTACGTTGTATTGAAGAAGGAGCTCCTGTTTTACTATTAATCTTGCTAGTTTCAAATCTGTTCAAAATTAATTTTTTTCAATAACGAATTTTCTTGTAAAACCTTTCAGATGATGAGACAAACGTTTCCAAACAAATATTAGTGCTGATTTTACATATTCCTCTGAGTTCCAGGAAAACCTTGACTCGTCAAGCAAGTAAGTGCTATGTGTTCACTTAGTAAGGTATTTTAATCAGTGAATTCGAGATGATTATATCAAGCATATTTAAAATATAATAACGAGATGAACCACTGATCTATGCGTCCGTGTCAGTCATAGTTTGAAAGCTGTACACAGATCATAAAGTGGATACATGTCCATTGTGGACTCACAGTTGTCTTGACGTTAAAAATCCTTTGAAATACCTCACAGAAGAGCTTAGAAAACTATTAGTATTTTTATTTTTAGCCAACATACCTCAAAATTTAGGTATCGACTTCCTTTACCTTAAAAAAAAAACAAATTGATGACTTTTGAAAGTCTGGGGGTACACTTCATGTGCCTACAAACAGTCAAACTTATGAAAAGTCCAGTTCTATCTTTTAGAATTTTTTTTTGTCAAGTATGTAAGTGTGAATATACTTTGCTTTCAGTAACAGCGATTTTTATTAAAATATCAAAAAGAGGTTACTATCGTAAAGAGTAGTAGTAACTATCGTAGTAGTGCTATTTCAAAGAAGGAAACCTACTCAGTATGATTTGCCCCCCCCCCGCATAATAACAGGGAACCACTATGTCATTCCTTATCTTTATTCCATTTCTCTTTCCTTGATCTTGAACTGATAGGGAATTGAAATAATATAACCCTACACGTTTCATTGCTTGCGATGCTCCAACTGTGATACTTTATCTGGTTTACAATTTCGAATACTCGACGTATAAACTTTATGCACTAAACTTTATATTTGCATGATTTCAATGTTTGTGACACATGGTATAGTTTTTCGCTTTCTTAAATTTGCGATACAAGACTATTAGTTACAATCTTCACCGAATTTTAACTAAGCACCACGATCAGGCTTTACATCTTATACAGAAAGCCATTGACAAATAAATGATCTTGTTTAAGAGGAGTATGGTATGCTTTTTGGTTACAGAGGCTGCATTGTATTCGACTGACATCTCTTCCAGAAATCCCTTTTGTTTATGTTGTGCGATTTTGATATTACGATTTATTTAATCTTCGCTGAATATGTCCCTTTAACAATTCCTACGAAAACTGCCAGAAAATATTTGTAAAGGTAGTGAAAATGTTTGGTTTTCTAGGAACCTCTGTAGGTTGACGTATTTACCACATGATGAGGTCTTGACACTCTCGCTGGCCTTACCTTCTACGTCAACAAAAGCGAAGCGTTAGACAGGACATTAATTTGTAGATATTACATGAATACCGTTTTTTGTTACATAAACCTACTAGTCTTCTTTCCCATAAAACATGTCGCCCAAAACACGCCTATTCTCGAATTCTCTTTTGTCTAAATAAGCTAGAAGCCCTCACGAAATTGAGGGGATCAAGATTTATTGCAAATGTCCAACTTTCAGCTTTTCGGATATTAATAATATGTCGATTGTAAAATGAACCTTATCTATAAGTGTAAAGAGCGAGCCGAAAAGGTGTAGTGAGAAATAAACACTTAATATAAGGATAGATCATGTAGGAACCGTTGTTGCTGAGGAGTGCTTATGGTACGAGGTAATGACGAGTATTAACTTACCAATTATGGTAATAGTCATTAGACTATTAAGTCTGTTGAGCGGTTTTCATCTGGTATTTGTTACTCTCAAGTTACAAAGAGTATTTAAAGTTACTTGTAAACATACATGAGAAATGTTTTTTTTTTAAATGTAATAGCAGTTATATTCTGTTATAGTGAAAAATTGTTTAAGTTTTATAATTAATTAGCAAACGATTTTTTTTAAGTACTAATAGGTGTTCTACTTGTAATAGGTGTAAGTAGAATAATTGTTTTAAATACAGGAAAAAAATCGTACGAAAAAAATAAATAGAAAGTACTTTGAATCATATGACTAAACATTTTAATTATAATAAATAAAACCTCTATACTACAAATTACTTTTTCTTTTATTTAAAAACCTTGAGTTTATTTCAATTGTTAAAACATTTTAATGTAACCAAACAAAGAGCGTTGAGATGATTAAACGTATTTAGACACATTCCTTGTGACTAACACATGTATTGAACCAATTTCTTAAATTTCGTTAATATAACTAAAATATTATCTTTATTAAAATTGATAGTTAAAATTTTTACAGAAGAAATATAAATAGTCAACATAAACTTTCATCAAGGCAAATTTGTTATTACTTTGTTTACATTGTCACTGGTACTACACAGTTGTACCGTCAAACAGAACTAATTAACAGGTAATTAAACAATTTCCCTAGGCAATTCGCTTTATGATACAGCAATTGCAATTCTCAATGTTGTGTAATATGTAGGTTCTATATAAAGTAAGAGTGGATTTTATTTTTAATTATAATTAGATCTTTAGTTTTAAAAACATATAGTGTAATTTGTTTACGAAATGTAAATTTAATATTCATTTAAACTCAGTAGACAAGTTTTACGGTTGTAGATCTGAATTTAAAATGATCCTTTTGGTATGATTTGACAAAAAACCTCTACTCACTGATATTTTCCAGCAGTCGGGTTTCGCACTAGGTCAGTGCATTGCTCAATGCACTGAGTTCACAGTATTGAACAATCCACTGGCCTAGTGCGATTCGCGTATGCTGAAAAATGTCAGGAAGTAGTGGTTTCTTTGCCAAGTTATACTAAAAGTGTAATTTATAAGAAAAACCCCAAGATGCAAAACACAAAAACTGCAAATTTTAAAACTACCGCTAATCAAATTATCACCACAGTCAGGTTATCGATCATAGTAAATTTTTCACCAATTATTTTATGCTGGTTAATATTCTGATGAATTAGGTTGAAGTTTTTAAAAAAACCTTCAAATTGCACTGAACTTTATTTTTTTTCAAATCAAGTTTTTAACATTAACAAAGTAATAATTTTCAATCAATAGTTTTGAACAATTGAAACTCTATAAGCTCTCTAATAATATATAAGTAATATAGTGAAAAATGAAACAAAAACAATTAACACAATGGGACTACTTAAAACAAGCTTACAAACTGATATCTAAAGTTATGTAGACTATGTTTCGACGATGATCATCTTCAGAGGTTTATGCTGTAATGGCAAATACAATGCAATTTGATTTAAGTTTCAACTGTAATTATAGATAACAAAATGAATAGTGATTGATCTATTTCTAGTTCATGGACTAGAACTCCAAGGTGTAAAGAAACCTTCCGTCCTAACCTGAAGGATGAAGTGCATAATACAGTTGAGATCCAATGCTACTTTCTCTATTTACATTTTTCAAATTCTCTGAGAGCAATTTATTGCGTAATAATTTAAATCGCCAATAACTCTAGGCTATTCTAATACTAACTGGTCTTGGCAAAGCGCATAACTGTCAATGTAAACTATACACATTGCAGTTCGCACTTTACTTAAACCATAGATTCTGCCGTTACAACTAGTATTACTTTAATAAATCCTTAAAGTGTTGGCGTCTGTCGTCCATTGCTTCCATGTAAACTTCCTGTGAGGGTTTGGAAAGTGGTTTGGCTTCACAAAAACCTCACTAAATCAAAGAGTGTAATGCTCCATATGTTATAGTGAAATTATTGCTTGGAATTACAAAACAAAATAATAATAAAGGTTGGTTTTACAGCCGTACAAAAAATAGGGAGTTTGTCTTGGAGAGAAATTAAAGTAACATTTTTAATTTTGTTGTGTTTCTTACGTCATTGATTTAACCACTTTTACAAAACATATCTCAACTGATACCTTTCGAAATATTATTAAAAGATTCAGTTTTAAACATTAAATAGCATAGTAGAATAGATACATTCAATAGAAAGTATAACAGATACTAAACAAATATATATAAATGGTTGTTATTTTAAAAACGTTATATAGAAATTTAAAAATTAAATACAACGATAAAATATCTGCAAGTATAAGTTCAATATTGTTTCTTTATAAATAAGAATATGAATTTGTATCCTACCTTATAACAGACAATAAAATATAGCATCAGAGTAAGTTAAGATATTTTGTTAGAGTAAGTTTTAAAAAAACAAATAGAATTGGTTAATGTAGCCGGTTTTACAGGGGAAGTGCATCTGTTAGACCGTAGCATAAATAAACAAGGAAGCATTGGTTCATTTTCCGCGTGAACCTTTTCCCTAATGCTTTAAACTGCATTTAAAAAAAACAAATTTATCGTAGCCGGGTATGTTTTAGCTGTATTGTAAAGCTAAATAATTGGGTGAAAATAATTAATGTACCTAACTACTTTATAATAACATGAGATTGTTTAAAAAAAAAATAAATTTACTGAAATGGATAGTGTGTTTGCGTGAATGGTACTTGTATGCGCGAGCGCGCGTGTGTGTTTTTCAGTCGTTTTTATTATAGAAGAATTTTATTAATATAGCAAAACAATTTAAAAACTTTGAGTTCATTATGAATAATATTAGAGACAAATGAGTAAATGAAAGTAACTAAAACATCTTTGGCAAAGGAAATTTATTTCGATCTTTCACCTAAGTTATGTATATCTAAAACATATGGAACTTTAATATTTATTGATTCTCCAACGACGTTTGTTGATAGATGAAACATATTATTTTCCTAACCTAACCTAACCTTACCCAACCTTACCTAAAGTAACCTAAACTAACCTGAAATATTGTGTCTCAGAAATGTAACATTCTTTAAACGTTATTAGAAATTAATATAATAACAGCTAAAAATAAAAGTAATCATATAAAATATACTTACTATTGAAAATATTAATCATTATTTTAGAACCAATAAACCGATTGATAAGAAAATCAGTTTTCTTTCCTGATCGCAAGAGAATGCTGTTGTAGAAAGGCAAATATATTTCCTTGATCCCGTTATGTCATCAGTCATTCAAACTTTCAGCCTAATACATCTCTCATATTGATAATCTGTACTGAGGGAAAAAGAAACACTAATTAAACTGTAAAAATGTTATGCCTAATTTTAAAAATTATACATAGAACGAGAAGGTTAATTATTGAGCCAAAACCGATAATTTTCTAATTAAAAAATGCTTAAATGGTATATTACGTTTTTATAAAACGTTGAATCTACTAATCTAAATTAAGCAAGTAACCTCAATCGTCTTCCTCGAAGACGTTTTTTTAAAAAAAATCTTTAATTAATTATCTATGTATTCACATCTCCTTCCTTTAATTACATAATATTTACATCATTAGATTGTGTTAATTAATTTTAAAAAGACAATAGCCGTCGTGGGACTGCTGACATATGTACGGCTAAAACTAATTTGTTTTATAAAATTAAATTATGTAAGTTATTAAGAAGGTAGTAAAAATGTAACATTTATAAAATGTAACAATATAAAACTTGCATTAACCTATAAACATCTTCACCGATCGATTTTCGTTAGGTGTCTGTTGTATATCCTAATATCGTATGCAAAAGACATAATTCTCACTCAATACAGAACGAAATTCTACGATTTTGTGTTTATAACTTTATATTTTCAAATTCAATGTGTATTCTATTATATTCAATGTTTATACATGATTTATAAACACACAAACTCACATACACACACACACACACACACACACATATATATATATATATATATATATATATATAATTTACAACTTAAAATATTAGGAATAATCTAGGTTACGTTAACCTAATTTTTTTAACTAACTGCTGTTGTAAAATTTAAAAAGAAACATAACTTGACAGCTATAAAAAAGCTTTTGTTTGATATTGCAGGCTATTATATAAATAAATAATAATACTATATTTCTGAAATCGCATTTCAAAAAGATTAAAACATATCCTCTACACAACCTGAAAGTGAATATAACTGTTAACGGTAACCTATCATAATCGTTGGTTTTTGGGGATCTTCTACTGATTTATATTCATGTGAAGGTATTTATATATTGTTCCGTAAAAAATACACTTTTCGAGTAAAAAATAGTTGACTTCAATATTATTATTAGAGGATTTGAAACACGGAAAATATTTCAGAATAAGTTTAAATGATGTGTCGTGGGACACACTAAAACTCACATCCAAGTTAGAGCTGGAGACCGATTAAACAAATTACACTAGCTGAACTTCAACTTTGTAAAACTGCAATGTTTTATCTAAATTGTGAAATATAGTTAAATTTAATCACAGTATTCTATTGTCAAAATTCCTGCGCCTCCTCATTATATAAAACTAGACTTTAAAATAACAAATGTTGTGCAACATAATGTAATTGTTAAAACGTTGATCGAAAAATGTTATTCAAGTAATGGTTATCCGCCATTAAGGTGAAAACCAGTAATCTGAGACCAGCCTTAAAGAGAAAAGCCTACTCGTGTATCTGTGCGCGTCATTTAACTCTGTAAGTTATTGGTCGTGGAAGTGAGAACTAACTTCCTCTTACAAGCGTATGAAAAAAATTCTTTTGTGTGTTTTCCAATAGATAAAACCTTTTCTGAAAACAATAGATTTAATGAGAAACTTGATTCTAATTTGTTTTATTATTTTACTTTTAATTAATAATAAATCACATAAGGCATATCTCGTTGATTCCACCTCCAATCATTTGAAGTTTGAGTGATTCCATCCCATGCTAACACGATGCCCAAGTATCTCCTTTCCGTCGCCTCTGTGGGTCAACTTCAGATGCTTTTAATTAGGTTTCAAACTTCTGGTACAGTGATTAAACGATATACCTTGTAGATGCATAGTTCAAATCTTTATTTACTAAAACCTTACTGAGTATTTCAAATGGGTACCAGGTCACTATTTTTCGTATGCTAAATTCTTACTACGACACGAATTTCGTTTTAAAGTAAGAAGGAAAATTCGTTCTTTTTTTCTTTCCACATTTTTATAACACAAAATTTAGAAATAATTTTAGCTGTAACCCAGATAATAAAACATAACTTTTATATCTTATAAATAAAATTGAAGAAATAAAATTTATTGAGTACATGGATACAAGAAAAATACTTTGGATTTCAATAGGGGTTAGAACTCTTTCTTATTTTACAGAATTTCATATATAATATAACAAAAATTAATACTATTTTATCTAATAATTTTTACTGGATAGATCCTTAAAGCTTATATTTTTTTATTCTCCTTTGATCAAAAGGAAGCTATGGACATTCAACTCAAGAAGAGAATTTATGAAAAAGGATTAGTAAAGGTGCAATGTGTAAAGATGTAGGCATGTATAAGTTTTTAATTATAACAAATAGATTTTTTGTATTCTTCTGCACTGCCCATATTGTAGAATTCATTTAATATTCACAATAAATAATACATTAGTATCAATAATAATAATAATAATAATAATAATAATAATAATATTAATATTAATCACTCGTTATAACAATAATTATCATTTTAATAATTATCGATAGTATCAATTATTGTTATTTGTATCAATAATAACAATTAACAATATATTATAATTATAAAACAAAATAAATAAATCACAATAACAATTCATTCATATACACAGTAGTAAATATATGAATTCATAATATAATTATATTCAATGTACTACATATTTAGTAAGTATTATTAGGCTAATAATATTATAAGAATTAAATACTGAATGGTAATAATGCTATTGGTATATGATAAATAGTAAGTAGTATATCGTAGATGGTAGATGGAAGAAAATAAATGTTTTGTAGTAACTGGACAGTGGTAAATGGTAAGTGATAAGGAGTAAGTTGTACGTGAAAACTAGTAATTGGTAAGTGGTAGGTCGTACGTTGTAACTGGTAAATTGTAAGTGGTAAATGATGAGCTGTAAGTGGTAGATGGCTAGAGGTATATGTTGAATGGTGAATGGTTAATAGTGAATGGTGAATAATGAAAAGTAAAATTTCATTATACTGGTACACAGTATATATTATTAATACGTATATATTTCATATATTATATATTTTAAAATGTTTATAATCATTATATTTGTAATATATTCATTATTTTATTGCTTGACTTTTTATGCTTTACCTTGTTTGTTTTATTCCAATTGTCGTACGATAACTTGACGATATGTTAGTAATTGCCAAGCACTGAGAAAGGTGACATCGTCACCGAAACTAGCCTGTTGTGAACTAGTGTGTTTGTTTATTAGAAATTATTTTTTGATGAGATTTTGTGTTAACTATTTTGACTGAATAGTTCTCCCTAGCTAAGCTCTAATTAACTAAATATTCATTATTGTTCATAGTAAATAGTAAGTAGTAAATAGTATGCAGTATTAAGTAGGTTGATATATGTAATATCTAAAGGCAAGGATGTTCTTTCTCCCTGCAATGTGGCGCGTCTTGTGCTGATCAATAAAGGGAAGGGGGCTCTCTTGATATTCCACCATTGTATTGACTGTTGTAGAACGTAACGGCAGGAAGCCTGTCCAATAGTCAACATGGGCTTACGGAGGGTTGTTCCACTGGCTTATGGAGGGTAACTACAAAATAGAAGCCAAGAGAAGTACGATTTCGTAGGTTTGACACGGGCTAGACCATGGCTTTGCTGGTGGCACTGAACGTGAAGAACGACATTATTCTACTGATTAGATATAACCGAGGCTCTAGAACATTTCTATATGGTTGGCTGTATTAGCGGACTATTAACAAGTTATTTTAGAATACCTACGCGTTCAGTGGATTAAGGAGATCCTACGGAGGCAGTACAACACTCAATACCGATCTGTATAATGCAGCATAAGTCCTAAGATTGGCAATGCTATTGGAGGTTTATCTGAGCCGCAATGCCGGTGTACGTCTCGGCTACAACTGGCACAGGTACGGCTAAATATGTCATGAGGGAGGTTACCAGGTGGATAGCTTAGCATGGATTACAACTAGCAGTAACCACGACATGTTGTCAGGAAGGAAGAATCCCATGGTCATATCAATGATGCTAGAGCAGGAAACCATTTATACCAAAGTAACACCAAAGTACTTGGAAGTGTCGTTACACAACAAATTAATGTGTTGTGGAAATCTTCGTTTGACCTCTGACAAAGCCGCAGTGATGACCTTAACGGTGACGACCGACGTTTGTGTCAAAATGCAAGTAAGTATTCGCTCCTGTTGGACTTCCTTCAGGGTGTTTTATTCAAATTTTTGTTTCTATTTGTAACATTTTGTAAATGTTTACGAGTATTGCATTCGTATTCTAAAGTAAATCTTCCTTAAGTACACTATCTTTTGTTGATTTTTCGAAAAAAATTATCTATTAAAGCGGTATTAAAATTAGTTACCAATTAAAAGTTTTTTTGAAATATTGAATAAACTAAGTAGATAAATTTATTATTAATTTTTAGCTACGAAGGAAAGGCGTACCAAATGCTATCACACTCAGCTAGTATGCTCAATGAATAATATTACCTTGTGTGGAAGGAATGAATACACTAGTGATTCATGAATGATTCATGATTCAGAAATGAATATTCTATTTATCGTCTAGTGAAAAAGTTGTTAATTTTTGATTAAATATTATTTCATTTAAATGTATGTTAAATGTTGCAATACGTAGGACATTTTAAACTCTCTGTCGGCTACCCTACGTTTTACTTTTCATATTTATTCAAACCCATAGCCTATATTTTAATTTAATATTTGTACAAAATAGTAATGTGATCAGATTATTCTTATTTTGTTTACAACAAAAGATTTGTTGTTTTTTTTTTGCTGTATAAATAGTTTAGTAAGCCTGCATTCTTAAATTTGTTTATTAGACAATATAATATTAATAATGTATTAATATTGTATTAATATTTATTAAATAAATAATACAATAATAAACACACAAAAACCAAGATAGGGAAATTAAGTATTTATATGTTACCAATTATTATTTACATTGTCATAAACTGTTAAAATATTTGTTCACTTGAAAAATAACAAACAAAAATTCCAATTTTATAATTATAAATTAAACGTCCAGCAGTTATAAATCTAAACTTCCTTTACATTTTATTGTTCAAACATTACGTCAAGAAACATTTAGTAATTTTATTGAACTAACTTTATCCCTTAACGATAGTCTTACAAACTCAAATTAGCAATGTCACAATAGGTAAAATACAATAAATATTACAAATCAGACGTGAGAAGCCTGTACACTCGAAAATGGTACACACTAACAGCCATTATCGCCCTTGTGCAATATATATGTCCAATTTGAACCAGGCCATGTGAACAGTGCAAATTAAGAGCTCGTCGGGCAGCACTGTGACTATGTAATTGATGGCTAACAATTATAATTAGGTGGTGGGACTTTGGAGCCTTGCTTAACAACTAAACTTATTAAAGTTGACCGATAACAATGAGTTTACTATTACACTCTCCGCTTAGGATTACGCCACGTGGAAGCCGTCCAGTTAGATGCTTTCCTGCGCGTCTAGCAACTACTGGCTTTAATTTTAAATGAAATTACTTTATATATATATTTAAAACAACACAGGCTATTCAAATACAAGAATATTTATTATTTTATATCCAAAGCTTTTCGTTGGCAAACAGTACCAACATCATCAGGAATGAAAATTACAATAATACGAGGTTATCTTTTGACATTACTCGATGTTGTGACATGGAACGTTTTTACATTTATACTTCAAGCAAGTTATTATAATCATTGAATAACTAAAATTCTATCGCCACATTAGTTTGTATCAGAAATAACTTCTCCAATTGTACAAGTACAGTATTTAAAAATGTAATTTTTAGGCCTATAGCTTACATTATTGTAATTTTCATTCCTGATGATGTTGGTACTGTTTGCCAAAGAAAAGCTTTGGATATGAAATAATAAATATTCTTGTATTTGAATAACCTGTGTTGTTTTAAATTATTAAACAAGAAAACGTATTATATATATATATATATATATATATATTTATATATATATATATATATATATATATATATATATATAGTCTTTAATACGTATTAAAATTAAAACTTCGTTAAGCAGAAAAATGTGGATGTTTTAAAGTGTTAACGTTACTATAGTATAGATTCTTCACAGAACCAAATGAATTACAAATTTCAAATTTTGCCTCACAAAATAAGACCTTAAAATATAACTTAATACAACATAAAAATTGTTGTGATTATATGTTGTGACGTGCATACAAAATGTGTCTTCTCACTTTCAACTAATACGAGGTTATCTTTTGACATTACTCGATGTTGTGACATGGAACATTTTTACATTTATACTTCCAGTAAGTTATTATAATCATTGAATAACTAAAACTCCATCGCCACATTAGTTTGTATCAGAAATAACTTCTCCAATTGTACAAGTACAGTATTTAAATTAAGGATCACGGCTTCGCATATTAAATCTGCTATCACGTCATAACTTATATAATTTCCCGATCCCACATCACATCTTCTTTTTCTAAAGTAGTTTATTTAAACCATTAAATTTTACCATTTGATCATAAATTTCTAGATTTGGACTTCTATAAAGTTCTTCAAAAATTTAATAGCGGAATTACTTTGAAACATCATTATAATGTTATTGTGTCTTGCCTCTGAGGATAGTAACATAGTAACCAAAAAGTATATCAGGTTAGAATAAAAATGTTTGTGGCTAGAGGCTTTTGTGTATTATTTAGTAATAACTAACCAAAGTAAATTCTTCCAGATAATTAGTGATCAACATTATTATACTCGTGTGTCACTTTATTGCTTACGCTGTTATAATAAAATTCACTGACAATGAATTCATTGTAGTGTTACAACGATATAATATAATCTATGTTCTTTGTGTTTATATATTCCCATACTATTTATTATTATAACTCTACAAATAAAAAAAGCCTCGAAAAACATGTAAAAGTTAAAAGAAGGTTTGGAATATCAAAATGAGTTGTAATTTTAGGTAAAAAAAATAAACCAAATATACCGTTGCAAATATTAAAACATAAACCGTAAATAGTGAAGGATAGTAGAGATGGTGTATATTTACTTTCTTTTTAACAGCTAGGACTAAATAATTCGTAGCGGTTCCTAAATAGTTTAGAATTAGGGATACTATATTATATACAATACAACTCCAACTACCCAATTGCGACCGAACTCTTTCGGATAGTTGGGTTCTGTCGAAAAATCGTGTCAATTTGAATAATGTACTTTGCAAATGGAAAGAAAAACTAAATTTCTCTTGGTGTAATATTTTTTTTGTTAGCTTCTGAGGAAATAGATCGAGGCTTCCACACATTTGTTTATACATCGTGGACAGGACAATAAATTTTCTTCAGAAGCGCACGCTCAAACTAATTTTTCATCATAGCGGTTAAAGTACACGTATCCGCTCCATATGTTAGGACTGGCCGAATTAAGGCTCTATAGAGGAGTGGTTTGAGACAATAGCCTATTTTCAAAAAGCTTTAAATTTGCGAAGTATACTCTATTAGCTGCCATTATTCTTTTTTGGACTTCATTTATTGTTTTATTTTCATCATTCACTTTTAAGCCCAAATATGTGAAACTTGTTGCTATTTCAAAGGAATATCAATTGATATCTATAGTCGTAATTATACGCGCTGTGCTAGTACTCAAATATTTAGTTTTCCCCTCATTTATGCAGCATTCCATATACATTCTTTTAAAGTCAATACAAATTTAAACAACTGTCCAAATTAAATAAAAAGTAATAACAAAGGAAGCAATATTATGAATAGCCAAAAGAAGCTCTATAAAAAATAAATATACAATAATACTTAGAAAACTACATTACAGTATTAATAAAATTAATAAATTCAAATGAAACAACCTACCTAAGCATTCTACAAAAATAAAACACCAGTATAAACAAAAAAAACATAAAAAAGTAATTATCATAGTTATAATAAGAATATAAAGTAGTTTTATAGACGTCGATAAGAATTGGAAATGAGTAATCAAAGTTAACCTTTCTTTGTATACACAATGCATTTGTCCAGGAATTTGTTTTTATTTGTAGTCTTTTTTTTACTTTTAGTGTTTATATGTAGACATTTGTTGAGAATTACCATAAGGAAACGAAAGAGGAAACGTCGACGAAAATTTATAGTAAGCAAGCTAGTAATATATTGTCTTGAGTCCTGATTATTCATCATCATGCTTTCATTTTGAGAGAGCTCATGTAAGTCTTTTTTGGAAATTGATTCTGAAAATATTATAAATATAAGTGCTAGCATTTTTGTTTTAATTATTTCTCTTCAAATTATAAACTATTAATATGTTTTATTATTTATTGGTAAGTTGGCAACAAAACGTTATTAATTAATTCAGTGTAATTAAGTGCTTGTTTATTACTTTCCTCTAACTAAAAACTTTAATATATTAAACATTTAAAATGTACGGTAATAGTTATGTGGCGGACTCCACCCGGGAGAAAGTAGACATTCCTCTAATTGATTTATTGTAATATTTCTTCGCATATAATTTCATTGTAGGTGGTGCATTGGAGCCGGTATGGACGTGAATATATGCATTTTCAAAATATCTCCTCCAGATTTAAATTGTGGTGTAAGTGAAAGTAATTCAGTATTGGTTTCAAAATCCATGTCCCAAATTCAATACAATTCCGTATTTGTTTAAAATAACAGGTGGGACGTTCAAAGCAATCCCGTATTTGTTTAAAATCACCGTGCCAAATTCAAAGCAGTTCCGTATTTATATAGAATCACGTGTGGGGAATTCAAAGTAATCTCGTTATTGTTTAAAGTCACATGTGCGAAATTCAAAGCAATTCCGTATTTATATAGAATCACGTGTGCGGAATTCAAAGTAATCTCGTTATTGTTTAAAATCACCGTGCCAAATTCAAAGCAGTTCCGTATTTATATAGAATCACGTGTGGGGAATTCAAAGTAATCTCGTTATTGTTTAAAGTCACATGTGCGAAATTCAAAGCAATTCCGTATTTATATAGAATCACGTGTGCGGAATTCAAAGTAATCTCGTTATTGTTTAAAATCACCGTGCCAAATTCAAAGCAGTTCCGTATTTATATAGAATCACGTGTGGGGAATTCAAAGTAATTTCGTTATTGTTTAAAGTCACATGTGCGAAATTCAAAGCAATCCCGTGTTTATTTAAAATCACAGTGCCGATTTCAAAGCATTTCTGTATTTATTTAAAATCACATGTATGGAATTCAAAGCAATTCGGTATTCAATTAAAATTTCATGTCCCAAATTCAAAGCCATTCTATATTTTTTTAAAACCACATGTGGCAAGTTCAACGCAGTTCCGAATTTGTTTAAAATTACATGTGCGAGATTCAAAGCAATTCCATATTTGTTAAAAATCAATTGCAACAAAATCAAAGCAATTCAGTGTTTGTTTAAAATGACATATTCGAAATTCAAGGCAATTGCGTATTTATTTAGAATCACATGTGCTAAATTCAAAGCAATTATTTATTAGTTTTAAGTCTCATGTGCGACATTAAAAACATTTTCATAATTCTTAAGAATCACATGTGCGAAATTCAAAGAATTTCCATATTTGTTTAAAATCACATGTGCGAAATTCAAAGCAATTCCGTATTTGTTTAAAATGCAAAAATGATTTAAAATTAACCTTCAGACAATCTCTAGAACAGTTGTGACAGTAGTCGCCAAATTTTGCATTTAGAAAATTTCAAGACACTTTCAATGAATTTCGAAGCGATGACCGCACGTTCTTTGAAATCACAACATGTCAGTTTTTCTCTTATATCCGTCACCATAAGAAGTTGCATTTAAAACATTCAGTAAAATGTTTATACAAAATATTTGGTCTTTGTTTTGATACATGTTATTTATATTTAGAAATAAATACTATATCTCTACTGTATTTTTTATTAGTAATATGTAATAGAATTTTCCGAACAACAGTTTATATTTAAAAGATTTGCTAATGGAATTTATATTTTTCATAAAAAATATCAAATATTCATATATGCGGTTTTATACCTCCCTCTTTAAGCACTGTTAATTTTAACACCCTCCAAACTGTTCTCCATTCTGCTCCCCGGATACGATTACTAAGACTACTGATGTCAATGAAAGGTGAAACCTTTGAGAATAAATTAAACTATAACAATATTCAAATATTTCGTATCTGTTTTTAGGTACAAGTAATTGATAAAATTTATAAACTGTAGTACTTGATCCTATTTGTAATTAAACCTTTGTAAACCATCTACGGAATAAAAGAAAATACTTGATAGTAAATAGTTGTAATGGTGTCGTACTACAGGCGTAAAATAAGGGATGGCCTATATGATTTGTAAACATTTTTATAATTTCAGGTTTTTGAAGTGAAAACTTTATAGATACTCGTATAAGAACTTATTGAATGTATATAAACATACAACTTTTTATCAGTATAATTCCAGTTTTAATAAATTCAGTTTAAATTACATCAGGTTACGCTATGAGTCACTTTAAATTAAATTTAATGACAACACATGATTTCATTTATCAGCTGATTTTATGTTGTACAATAACTGTTTTAACACGTAGGTTATCTTACATTATTTATTGAACATTGTTAAAGGAAAAGGTTATTATGAAATAGTTTTGATCAGTTAATAACTATATTTTATTTTAAAATTTTGATAAATCAACACAAATAATTTAGTATAATGATACCAATAAATTACGTATTTTTTATCCAATTTTTAAAATGAAAACATTCCTAGGCGCGTTTGATAACAAATGACTAGTTAATTTCTCATTAGGCAAGATTAAATGTTTTTCAGAAATCAAAATTTCTGTAGTCGTGGGTAAAAAAGTTTTAAGTTCTGTCGACACTTCCCCAGAATGCCACTAGCTAATTTTTGTTAAGAAATGATACCATAAATATGATTTCGACTACTTAGTGTAATCGTTACTAGGTACATACATACTTCTTAAATTTTAATCGCCATAGATTAATTTCAGAAAGCTTATTCTAGCGTCTCCATAGCTGCTTATTATTATATTAGAGAAACAGTTATTTAATTATTAAATCAGTATTCATGCTACAAAAGTATGTTAATAATAAGTATAGGAATATTTTTAAAAATAATTCCAGACGTACAAAATATTTGCATTTGAACACATTTCCTTATTTAGTTAGAAATCGTTGAAAAGCAAGTTAAATACAAAGATTGTGAGTTATGCAACAGCACCTTTCATCTCTAAAGACTCGATACAAAAGCAACCAATGAGATCTTCATTTAAATCCTTTAGAAGTCGAGCTTACGGTAAGATGGATTTGTGACTAATTGAGCAAACAGGAAGTTGAGCAGCTATGCACTTCCTTCCGGCCGCAACGTTGCCAATAATCAGTGAGAGTTTTACCAGCTGTGCTGTAAACAGATTAATGAACTGATTCAACTTTTATAGATGAATAAATCTTGCACAAAACATTTATAAAAAATTGAATCGTTATAGGTGTAATAAGAACCATTGTTCGTTAAATGTAGGCAGTTTAAATCCAGTAATGATACAAACAACCATGACCCTATTGAGCGATAACACCTTGCGAAACCATTTTAATGTATTAGAAAAAAATATAAAAAATTAGGTACTTTATGTCTACACACAACGTTTTAAAACGAATGAGAAATACGTGAGGTATAAAAGCTACCGTGAAATCCGACTATTTGAGGCTAGCCGTACAGGTCAATCCTTATAATCATCATTAAAGTCATGTATTTCGTTTACAAGCTTAATCCACCATCTATAGACCAATGAAATATTAAGCACTCAGGTTTTCTTCTTCTAAGGTGATTTTCAACAATATCTATTTTCCTAAATTACTAAGTTCTATGACAATTTTTAAATAAGAATTTAGGCAAAATAATTAGAGTTTATGACATTTCTGAACAAAAGTTTTTACTAATTAAACATTTTAAGCAAAACTAAAGCTGCCTTTTAATGTATAGCCTATATATATATATATATATATATATATATATATATCATGGTTTGTAGTATGTATCTTACTTCCAATAACGATGAAAAACCAAATTAAGTAGTGCTATTTTCTTAAATATTCATTATAACCCTTTACCCTTTAGTACCAAAATCGGACGTTAGAATTTGGGAAAAGGCAATAATTGCGCCAATTCACAAACGATAATTCATTTTCTCATAAATGACAAATATATAAATTTATTAAAAAGACAATAGCATTTAAATGAAAGAATTTAAATGAAAAATCATTTTTGTTTAATGACAAAATAATAATTATTATTATAGAAATCAATAATTCAATACACGCTATAGTGTTAATCATGTTGATGACTTTGTATTTGAAACGCCTATAAAGAACCATAAATAAATATGTGCATATATCTATCTATATATATATATATATATATATATATATATATATATATATATATATATATATATATATCTTTACATTGTAAATCTGTTATGAAGAATTTGACAGCGTGTTTTTAGTTGTTTTTTGTTGGCCAGTAGGCTGAGTAGATCTTAATCGAAATTTAGACATGCCAAAACGAATATTAAAGACAATTCTGAAAAAAAAAAAATAATGGACTGTTTATGTTAACACAGCCATAGGTTCGAAATTGTGTTTTTCATTAGCAGAATTTTCTGTACCAAAACCATGAGCTCAGAAATAATTGAAACATTTGGGTCTCACATTAGTTTCACGTTAACTTGGCTCCCAAAACGGTCAAGGTGCCGACGCATTGGATTGATTAATGGCAAAATATGGACGTCTGACAGCTGGTTACGAAAATTGTTTATGACTGAGACGAATTCTATTATGCTTGTGACTTGAGATTCAGACAGAAGCTGCGAGAAGTGAATGAACGATAACACGTATATGATTGGAAGTCTGTTTTTAAATCCAGGTCATCAAATATGCAACGTAACATTTCTCAAATCAAGGAAAATAACGGTTATAAGTTATAAAAAGTAAGCGAGATCGATTGTATGTTAATCGTGTGCATATAGATAATGCTGTACATAAAATAATCGGTAATAAGAATTCAACTTCATGATTTTATCCTGCAAGTATCTGGCGACCTTTAATAACGGTAATTACAGGACTATATTTTAAAATTATCCCACATGCCAAAAACACGATTATCAGCAATACACGTAATGTGGGAACAAAGTAAAGATCATAGTTCCTTAAGTTCCAACGAGACCTCTCTTCATAATAATGAGGTTCTTAGGGGCGCGCCAGGATCTAGAGATTAAAAGGGGGGTATATATATCAAAAGAGCAACTTATAATAACTGTGTATCATATGAAAATTCAGTATATTCATTCACATTTATTCACTACCTTTCCGTTTATTTAAATCTCACAGGTCATTGTGATTACCTTACATATATTGCTGTGATTTGTTCAATTCGTTGAATCCAAGGGTTTAATATTATTTACATTACGGGATTATACAGTTCATTCCCGTATTGTCTAAAATCAACACTAAAACAAATACTATCCATTAAAGTAATATTAAGATGGTGTAAATTTCGAACTGTGCTAGACATTTCTATTCCGGTGAAATAAGTTTTTAAAATTATTTTCTCTACAATTGTTTCGGTATGTTTATTTTTGTACTTTAGAAAATAGAAAATAATAATAATAATAATAGTATACAAATGATATTTATATGCTGCATATAGTAATAAATTAAAGATGTACTAAAGACAAATATTTAAGAGTATCTACGGTACAAACCTCGTCGATGCAATTCAAAAGAAGAAATTCATAAATTTGTATGTAAGAGGTATGTCTTTATTTACTTACAATAAAACAGACTAAGATTCCCATACATATAGTAATAAAGAGGAGTAAAGATAGAGTGTGGCAAAGAATTTTGGAGGTATCAGATAAAATTAAGAGAAGAAACCTTGGAGCCGATGGGTGGATGAAATCAAGAAAAGATCTCATTAGACCAGGAGGCAGAAAATGAAAGGAGATTACCATGGAAAGAACGGGCTGGACATCTATTAAACATCAGCACAATTATAACAACGATTATTCAATCCGTAAGTAAGTAAGAAAACGTACCATTATAAGGATTATTACGTTGAAATAACCTATAAAACGTATTTTGTTGGAAATAATAGTTTAGTTATTATGAAAATTCAAACTATTTCATATCACTTATACAGGTTTCAGAATATCCTCCACATATTTAAAAAGTGTCAAAAGCCTAAATATACGAATTGGTTCAGTCTCTATGCAGCCCTAGCGGCATGGTGTGGATTGAATGTTTAATAACATACAAAAACAAATTTCTTGTTTGAAATAACAGTGTTTATTACATCAAGTAAAAACAACTATGAAATAATTTGTAAGGTTTTAAATGAAAGTTGCACCCGATGACTTCATCCGAAGTCATTAAATTTCTCTTGCTTCTATGTAAGGTTATGCTGAGTGAATGTTTACAATCAAATTATTGCCTCCGGGAGATCCAAGTATTTCTTGCCAATACAACTGTTACCAAGTAAAAATAATGCTAATATCTAATTACAAGATTAGTTGGTGCCTTTTTGTTGCAGATATCTTTACTTTATCTCTTTAGTCTTTTTTTGATTTTTTTAAACTATAGAGCTATTTATTTAAATCGAGTTTATAGTTAACCCCTTGACAAATTATTAAATAACTCATACTTCCTAAATGGCTTAGTATTTTTTTAATATAATGGTATAGTATGTAATATAAGATTATTTTATACTAAATAACACATTTCCGTTACACATTAAGTGGGACATCTGGCTATTTTTATAAACCTTAATTGGAAAAGTTGAAAATGTTATTAAAAAAATACTACATTACAAAATATAAATATATATATATATATATATATATATATATATATATATATAGTGATATATATTATATAAATATGTATCACCATATATATATATATATATATATGGTGATATATTTTCTTGTAATATAGTTAATAAAATAAAATATTTCAAAAACAAGAATACTTTTAATGAATATATTTATTCAAAGCTTTTCGCCGATAAAATAGTACCAGCATCTTCGGGAAAATAATCGTCTAGTAAAATATTTTTACAAAATTAAATCATATGTCTAATTAAACATAAACTAATCATAAAATAATTAAACATATGATTTAATTTTATAAAAATATTTTATTAGATAATTATTTTCCTGAAGATGCTGGTACTATTTTATCGGCGAAAAGCTTTGAATAAATATATTCATTAAAAGTATTCTTGTTTTTGAAATATTTTATTATATATATATATATATATATATATATATATATTTAATAAATTAAAAATATTTCAAAAACAAGAATACTTTTAATGAATATATTTATTCAAAGCTTTTCGCCGATTAAATAGTATCAGCATCTTCAGGAAAATAATTATCTAATAAAATACTTTTACAAAATTTATATCATAAATTTTACAAAATTTAGACCTTAAACATATGATTTAATTTTGTAAAAATATTTTATTAGATAATTATTTTCCCGAAGATGCTGGTTCTATTTTATCGGCGAAAAGCTTTGAATAAATATATTCATTAAAAGTATTCTTGTTTTTGAAATATTTTTAATTTATTAACTATATTACAAGAAAACATATCACCATATTTAATATATATATGTATGTATACTTACTGTACATGCATATATACAGAGTAAGTAGTGTAATTGAGTCTGGTAGCTTTAAATGTCAGTATATTTAAACTGAAACAGAGCGTTTCTCCAGTGGGACATTTGTTTTTGAGTTGTTTCGCTGAATATTTGCTGTAGTACTGATATAGTTTCTTCAACGGTTAAAATGGTATACAGTACTGCTGTGTCAATGGTAGCTGGCCTAGACCTGTGTTTGCGATAATTTCTTTGATTTCGTTGTTTCAATCCTTTTTCGTATTGTTCATAAAGGTTGCTTTTTGCTCCTGATAACTATTTATATATGTTTGCCAAGTTTTATAAAGCTACTAACTATGGTATCTGGATGGTTCTTTATAGAGAGAAATAGCAATTGAATGATCTATTCTGATATGCCAGAGAAGGTTTTATTATCTTAATAAGGTGACGAAGAACAACAAGACGCGTTTTTCGACTACCACCAAGTCGGGGCACCATCTCATGTCCTTCCGAAAATTCGGTGTTTCCTAGGTGATTGCTTCCAAGGTAAATCCAATTGCGAAACCACGTACTCTCTTCCCCAACGTGAGACCCATGGATTTTATGACTAAAATTTCATGGAAGAAATATGTATGTTCTACTAATACCAGAAACACTGGCAAACTTACAGTAAAAAAAGTTAAGATATCTTATAGAAAACCTAGAAACGGTATTGAAAATTTTTAGCAAATACATTAAAGTTAAATAAAATAATTTTCAAAAATGTTTTTGCAATTATAATTAAAAAGTAAATGCAATATTTTCAAGAAATATATAGTTAACTTTAACAAATGTGTTGTTAGTGTAAATTCTAAAACAATAATTTGTAGAAATAATTCTAAACAAAATTCAGTTTAAAATCATAAATTAAAAGAGAGAAGCGCAATAACAGCATTTATGTCCTCACCTGTGTTGTATCAGCTGATATTAGTGGTTTCACCGCTGGAGATGTCTCTGCTTCATTCCAATAAAACCGGTCGCTCCAAAACAGGCTTGTTGATATAAAATAGCAAACGTTATAGTTTCACTTTAAATTTACATTTTACTGCCAATAGAATACGTATATGTGTTCATTAAAAAAAATAAAGAGTAAAAATAATATCGTCATAGTTTCCTTGATAATAATTGATGCTAGCAATTTTAATGCAGTTGAGTATTGTACTTTAAATTGCCTTTTATCGAATATGCCCCCACTCTGCAGTGTGACAGAGAATTGTCAAGAACGGCTTCCTTATAGTAGTTGCTTTGTGAAGAGCAGGTGTTTACATGAAGAAGCTTTCTCTTTCGAGATGTCATATTATTACTTTGCAGTGTTGTAAAACTGCCTATGATTTTAAATAGTGAGTCGTTTAGCATTTTTCTCTTATTTCTTGAATTTAAAAAATTATATTTGCATCCTACTTTACCAGTTTCGAACAAAAATGCCTTGTATGTCTACCCATCAAAATCTCTGTACCCGAATGTCATCAGTGGCAACCCTTGGCACAGATGTTATAGTAAAATAATTTCTTATTATTACCATATTTTCCTACTGTCTTTACAGAGGTAGAAATGCCACATAGCTACCACACTCATGTAATAACTTAAAATTGCATACTTATGCTTTATTGTTTTTCATATCCTGTGTTCCTTGTCGTCAGCTTCTGTAACGCAACAAATGTGTTACAAACTCGAAAACAGAGTCATTTCAGCCATTGATTTGTTAATATGTAAATATCCTCATAAGTCAAATGTTAAATGTTCACTAATCAGTAACTAACGCAATGTCTAAGAAATATGTATTTTGGTTTTTAACTTTATAAATTTTTGTGCTGAATAAAATATGTTTGATTTGTTTTAATTGAAGATTTAAGAGAGCAATTATTTAACGAGCACACAAATCCCATAATTCGTAATTTAATAAGCTTTTAAATAATAATTTAATGAGACTCTGCTAGTTTAAATGGTTTAACTTTGTATTTTAACATATTCAATACTTATTTCACTTAAGTAACCTAGTTCTACCTTCAAGATAAGAAGAGCGTTACAGACAGACAGTAATTTGCCTGAGCTGTAACGTTAGAGCTAGAAGCCGTGGTAAGTAAGATTAATTATGTAGGTAAGGGCTTGAACCGTTACAAAATAACGTTGATTTAAGATAAATTCATTAAGTATGAATTATGTCAACCAATTGTTTTACATAGACCTATCTGTTCGTATATTTCTCAGTTTTTTATAGTGGGTTCAAAGTATATCTGCGCCTTTTTTGTAATTTCCTACAATTGCTACATCTCTATATAAATATCTTTTGGGATCCCCTTGGCTGCTGCCCGAGTAGAACCTTTTTTAGATATACATTTGCTCTTACTCACATACAGTAGCTGCATTGATTGATACATAAATTACCAGAACATCGCAAGAAACTAAAGATGGACTTGTCGAGTGAGTTCGGTTGTGATTATCTCGGACCACTGTGTTTGTTTGAGTTAACATAAAAGGGCCTTAGATGCTGTGTCATGAGAGCTCTGGCATACACTGACACTAGAGCCGCAGCCTAGCTTTGACTGCAACACTCTCGACAACACTCTTTGTTTCCTTTGAATGGAGTCTCCTTCCTTTGGCGTAGATACATTTTTCCATACTACCTGTCTTCACTTTATATGGATTTAAGTATTATACCAAGTACTACCCCTAAATACTATGTTACTATCGTATATATTAGTGTACGGTATATTTCATTTTACATATGAAGGGCTAGGACCATTTTACATATTAAGGGCTAGGACCATTTTACATATTAAGGGCTAGGACCATTTTAAATATGAAGGGCTAGGACCATTTTACATATGAAGGGCTAGGACCATTTTATATATGAAGGGCTAGGACCATTTTATATATGAAGGGCTAGGACCATTTTACATATGAAGGGCTAGGACCATTTTATATATGAAGGGCTAGGACCATTTTACATATGAAGGGCTAGGACCATTTTATATATGAAGGGCTAGGACCATTTTATATATGAAGGGCTAGAACCATTTTGTATGTCTGCAACTAAAATGGCACGCTAAACCATGCATTTCTTGCCATCTTTGAACTTTCTGGGCAATCTAGAATACAGACTTAATCTTGTCAATAGGAGTCCGAACTGAGTTTGCCACTTATTTCTTAAAAGTTATATTCAATCTCATGTTTAAAATACTAGTTCCTCAAATACTTTGCGTATGGCGTTCAAAACAAGTATCAGTCTCAAAAGAGAGTTATTTGAAGAGGTTATTTTCCTTTTCATAACAAAGTTAATTTCCATTTACACCGTCTTGCCTTGGATAAATTGATTTCCATATCAATATAAGGATCTATTCCTCTCATCTCAATAATGAGTTATTCCGTTTCTTCATCTCGCTTCCGGCTGAGCTACTGCAAGAGAAGAGACTTCTCCATTCCCTTTGCCTACTTCTTGTCATTTTCAAGTGGAATATCCCACTGGGAAACACATTTCCTTGTAACTATCTTAAAAATTCACACCTATACCTGTGATTTTGGTTTAGCATAAAAATCTTTAAACAGGATTTTTTCATTATAATATCAGCAGACTCGAACTTTTTATTGAGAAACAATATGCCTGCCACAATAAAATCCTCCCTTGACCTAACATTCTTCCTCTTACGATGCATAACTGTTTCAGATTTATCCCACAACTAGGCATAGGCTACACGTCATCTTCCCACATGGATGTCAGCCACCACCGTCAAAAACATTGAAACTACTACTTTTACCCTTGAAGAATTCAGGCCGTTCGTTAGCTTTATATTTTGTTATTTAGTTTGGTTTTTTATTTTAGAAATGGAAGTTGAAAAAAACTCATTACAGAAAGTCGATTCAAAATCGTATCCTCCAAAAAATCGTTTCTCTCATCCTTAGTTTATTGAAGGTGTGAGAACAACAATTAGTGTTTCCATTAAGCTTTTTGGATTTAATCATCATAGATAAAATCATCTATGAATAAGGACACCTTTGCGTCAGGACAATGATACCCTACCTAGGTCAAGCATTGTCACCACTGAGCGATTACCCACTGAGCATGCTATGCTTTTGTTTTGAACCGCGCGATACAGTTCCTTCAAGGCTCGCAATATGACTCGGCATGTACTTTTGTCTCGCCATAAGACAAAAAAATAAGTACCAAGGAACTTCCTTAGGCCATCCCGAAACAAGGCTTACTTCCGTTCGGCAAATGGCGTCTTGAAGTTCACTATCTTGGTAGTTAAGGCCAAATATCATTGCACAAATCTGACGAATTCAATTTATTCACACATCTTTTGTGTTAAATATGTCGAGTATGTACTAAATGCAGAACTTTTTATGATCACGGACATTTATATGGTGCAGTGTAAAATGAAAAAAAATAATGTTCACTTAATAATATCAATAGTAAGTTAATAGATGCAGGTAATACGTTAGCATGCTTTGTGGAGGTTAAATCTTTTGATACAAGTGTAATTAATCTGACAAAATCATTCTTACGTGAATCAGTTTGTTTGCATTGCTAGGTATAAAGACAAATAATATATTTTCACAAGGCTTGTGTATTATGAAGTTATAATTATTAGAGAGCTGCTTGTGGCTGTGAGTTTTTATAGTTTGATTTAAATATAATAGGATTCTGTGTAAGTGAAATCGACCAGAAGGGGTGGGGATTGCAGCCGTCTGAGATAATAAGAAATTCACATCTTGTTGCCAATTCGCAAACTTCCGTTCGTCGCTCAGTGTCATTGTAACTGTGGTGGAGTGAGTTACTAGTGGTGTAGCTTGCTTCGTTCTGCCATTTCAGTCGCTGGCAGTGGCGGGTTGAATGTCAATGCGTTCGAACTGACAACATCGCATTCCTACCCATTTCATACACAGACCCATTCCCATTTTAATTTGAATCAAAGTATAACCACCTTTATCTGTGACGAAGAATTAGCTGTTGTGTATTCACGAAGCTATAACCAAATCATTTAACCAATAAGAGAAATATTTGCTATTTCATTTACAAGCACATTATGCATCATCAGCCATGGTCCAGTTAAAAAGGTTTTACCCCTCGCGGAAATGTAATGCGTCGGTTAGATAAGGAAAGTGAAATGCCATTAAATATTAAGAGATAAAATATAGGGTCATCCTATAAGGTGCAGTAAATATCGCATACTTTTACAAGATAATTCATATTAACAATATTAATAAATGGGTAGAAGGAGTCTACTTTTGACTCTATAGCTTGTGTCAATGATTCCGAATGCCACCTGCCCAATTATGTAATACCTGCCAAAAATAAAAACAGAACAGCCTTGTTTATAGCAAACACTTGAAATTAACAATGCATTTGAAGAAGAAAATGAATGATACAGCCAAACCAACAAAGACTTGATTTGCATTTGTAACGATTAAATTAACATTTATCCCTGTGTAATACCATTCTTAAAATGCTTACTGTAGTACAGCCGCTATTACAAAGGCTGATGTTTAACTCTTTGTTCCCACGCCTTCATAAGTGACACTTCAAACCATTAAAAGGGAATATATAACACCGTCCTATCCCAAGAGCTAGCAGCCTTTGGTAATACCTTTCATTATATTAAACAGATCACTATATGTTTAAAGCGACAAGCAAATTTAAAAGCCTATAATAATAATGACGTTCTGTACAGAATTAATCGTCTGATATTGCAACGATATTAGTTTGTTTGAGAAAATTGGTACCTGAAATTCAAAGTTATAAAATGATTTCTGAAGTAAACCGAAGGTAGCTTATACAACAAATAATGATACAAGACGGCTCATGGGTTGCACACAATTGGGTGGCTCATGGGTTGATACAAGACGGCGGTCTAATGGGTAAAGCACTTGACTACTAGCCTAGAAGTCTGAGATTCGATATTCGTCGCCGTAGCAAAACATTTCGGTAAGTCAGCCTCCGGCTCAACTCATTGTCTAAAAATTTACCTACAGGAGGTTGAAGCGTAGTGCTGAGCACATTACCTTCACTGAATACAATGTGACGCAAGAAATTCACCTTCACCTCTCCTAAGCTATACCAAAGATATAAAATGAATGATTATTAATAATATTTTCATAAAAAGGATATTAAATACAATTCATTAGAATATAAAAAAGTGGTTTTAAAAATCCCCACTTAAAACTTTTCAAACTTTTAAAGAGATTTTATTAGAGAACTTATACTTTGAAAAGAGCAGATTTAAAAACTACTAAAATATTTAAAGTTTTGTAATCGTTTTGCTTAGCTTCGTAAATGAAACGATTGTTCGAAACGCGTCAGCTAGTAGGCTCTAAAGTATTCACTTAGTTATGTAATGATTACTAGTAAAATAATTTCTTAGAAACCTGAACTTTTACACTTTTCAAATTGATTTATGTTATTATTTTCAACATAATAAAATTATTTAGTTATATACCTATCAATAATTTACTCTTTGCATAGGCAAGCTTTAAAAAACAAATGAATTTTTGATATGGTTCAAATAAAAGGTGTTAAAAATTTGATTATATCAATCATATTATTAAAATAAAACTAATTTTGTTTAATAGTAAATTATTTAATATTAGTGATCATATGTTAAAGCAAAAATGGTTTTGTTTGTGGATTATAATTTACAATTAATATGTACTGATTTAACATAACACATGGGAAACAAAAAAGTGTGTCATTCATAAAGAAACTAAAATTCTTTTTCTGTCATTGTATTTCGAAATATAATTCGAAAACAGCGTCTTATTGAGTCTGAGAAAGTAAAGTAAGGGGTCAATACCGCAACAGGATTTTTTGTTAACTCAAGGAATCAAAAGAGTAAATTTCGAAAGATTTTGGTTTAAAAACCATTGGATTGCAACATTAGAACTCTTGTCTGTAAAAATATCATAATTTTGTAAACTAGGAGCGTAAAGTGAATGAACAAATAAATTTCTAAATATAATTTTCGGAGTTGGGGCAATTTACATTATTATATATTTACATTTTAATAGTTTTATGAAACAAGATTATTCCACCCGGTGTGATTCTTAACTACAACAAAAAGTACGCCTACTAACAGCACGTGCATTTTCAGAGGAATATTGTTAAGCAAAGTCATTTTTTTTAAATTTAAACATTTTAAAGCTCAGTGGAAATAACTACTGTATTTGTTTTGTTATAAATTTTAACCTTTTGTAAACATTTTTCCTTTCGTAAACATTCGACATATAAATTGGATTTATAATGTGAAATTTTAAATGTTTAATTTCTTAATAAATATTTAATTCATGAAATAATACAACAAAAAAAATGTTTTCAATTGTTTGCCAATATATTGATATGGCATTTATTGTTTGTATTTCCGTGACCCATTTCGCATGCAAAGCCTACATAGAGATCGGGCGGTTGCAACACCGGCAAAGCAAGGCCGCTGTGCCCCCTCATGGGATTCCTCTGGTTTGATTAACGGTTAAAGCGCCCACTCCACGGCATGCTAATAAAGACAAACGCAATGTCTGACAAACGGTGAGACTGTTTTGGACACGTAGCGGTTAATCAGCTCTGCCGCCGCGTCGCGTCGTAAGAAGTGTACGAATGTGGAAATCGTAGTTGATTCAACGATCTGCTTTCTCGTATCGTGTTACAGCTGATACAAGCGGAGTCACAGAGGCACAATTACCATAACAATCGCCTTCACTGGTTGGCTACACCTACAAAACCATTGCAGAAAGGATGGTGTATTAAAGTACATTACGTTGACTTACTGGACAGGAAAAGTGTCCAAATATGTAGATTAGGTTTCGTATTTTGTCACCTTTATAGTTTAGTAAGTTCAACGCTCTTATTAAAATATAATATTTCTCGTTTCAACGTAAATGTTACTTCCGGTTTCATGAGGCGCCTTCAAGGTCTGTCATACATAATAAAAAATACTTTCCTGAAGAGTTACTGGATAAACAGTGTACTTGACGCAACATTGGAAAACTTGCAACCTTTATTGTGAGACAAGTAAACATTATACTTCAGTTAAATTCTTTCATTCGTTTACGAAGTTCACCAACTAACACCTACACAAAAAGGTTTCGTAACCATAACCTATAGAATAACAATAACGAAAAAATGTTAAATAGTTAATTTACAACTACACAATAATACTATTACAAAAGTGAACTATACATTTTTACATATGCGTAAGGATCAACCACAAGCAAGAACATTTTTAGATACAATACATAAATGATATTAGAAAAGAAGGATGAATATTCCAGAATACTATCAAGCACGATAACCAATAAAAAGAGATACAATTAACTATCCTTCACCATTGTCAAACACAGGGAAGAAATTACTAAAGAAAAATAATAATTGATTCGTAACTGGAGTACCTGTGAGTAGCTTAGAGGAATTGTTAGAAAACCTGAAGATAGCTCCAAGAAGACCATATACCAGGAAAAAAATTTTTTAAGTGTAATATGCCCATTGAAACATACATAGAACACACACACACACACACACAGATACACACACACACACACATGCACACACACACACACACACACACACACACACACACACACACACACACACACACACACACATATATATATATATATATACATAGAGGGAGAGAGAGACCAAAATACACAAAAGCCCATTAATTAATGGCTGAAGAGTACTTTACTTAAGTATAATACAATAAACTGGAAAAAAACTGGCAATGGTAAATCATTATTTGTAATAGGAGAGTTTGAAATAAAAAGTGTGTTTCTCATCAATGATATTATTAGATGCAATTATTTAGTCTCTAGCGTTATTTATTGTAATAGTTATGAAAATGTATGGAAAGCCACAGCCGTAAACTTCAATAATGTGTTCTATGACCTACTGATACTGACAATCTCATTGCGATCAAAAGCGTTATGTTCTAGTACGTTTTTGTAAATTTACTTTTATTATAGGTTCCACAAGTTTATTATCAAGTCAAACATAAAATTATCTGGTGGTTAAGATCCACGAGTAAAAGCGTAATTGTAAATAATAATAAATTACGTCCTAACAAAAATTCTATATTTTTAAAACTTTCATTGTTGTTATGTTGGTAGTAGCATTATTAGTTCTGACGACAGGTGGTTGGAGAAAAATATTGGAAGTGATCTTCTCAATTTAGCTATTTACATTTCGTGAATTTATAGTCACAGATGGCGAGACTTTGTAAAGCAAAAGTGTACGGGAAGATAGGCTATTTATAATGAGATGTTCGTAATTATTCATTTATTACATTTTCTTAGAAGCAAGGCTCAAATTTTGGTTTAGGCCTATATCTAACATTTGTACCTAGCAGTAGATTGTTATCATGACTGTGTACATATATCTTTTTAAAGATGTTTACCCTATATTCATTAAAACCTTATTTTTAAGTAGTCTACAACAGATGTCTTTACAAAACTCTTGGCAATACCTTCTTAGCGATACCTTTTATCTATCTCATGCTACCTATCCCTTCTATTTTTCAATATTTACTACGAGCTATTATAAACATTTAAATAAACTGTAGACGTAATTACTGGAAGTTTAGAAATGAATGGAGAATTAACAGATTGCTTGCTACTAGTGTAGACCAACCACAATAATACTGGAAAGGTTTCAGAATACTAGTAAAGAGAGCAGACTTAGCAAAATTAAACGAATAAACCAACCAGTTTGTCAGTCAGCTGATATAAAGCAAGGAATATAATTAAACATGTTTTAAAGTCAATCCATACTTATATCACCAAGGAAAAAATATTTTAGTTATTTGTACTAAATAATTACAATTATTATAAATAAAGTGACAAAAAGCCTTTGAGTTGAAATAGCTGTCCTTTATATCCTATAAAATAAAATCAGCTGTTTTATGAAATCATATGTTATGAAATCACTTATTTTAAGCCAAATGGGACAAAATAACCATATTTCATATCTTGCCTCTTTTTCCCGAAATAAAACTAAAATTAATTCATTAATAATTTAATTATTGAATTAATATTTGAAAAAACTTTATTAATATAAGTTTCATCCCCTACAAGATTAAAAAACATAACTAGTAATCCAGGGGATCCAGAGAGTAAACGCAAACCGTGAAAAAGGAGACATTAGTGGCTCCACAACTTCCTGTAGTTTGGATTCACTTTAGTCCAATATTTCAGAAGTATGACAAACGAAAATCGCCAATGCTCGACACTGACATTGCACAAATATCTAAATGTAGTGTACTTGATTATAAACTCGTCAAAATATTTTTTTCTGTGACTGCACACATATTCTTGCTAACAAGAACAATTATAATCATGTATTTATAAAAGTATTTCAATCACTTGTATGAACTTGCTTAAATATTAAAAAAAAAAACAATTTCTATTTATTTTCTCATTATTTGCACTTTACAATAGGCCTAATTATTATTTACAATGTAGTATATATTTATATTTCGTTGAATTTGCAATAAATGCATATTTATTTAATACAATATATCATAGGTACCAGTAATTTTTTTTATTTCTATAAGACTTGATTTCACTCCGAACATGGCAAACAACCAGAAAATAGCCTTATATAAATGACAGTATTTCAGACATACTTTAATACTTAAAACAAAATGATGTACCAGTAAATCATCGAACAAAAAAAAAGAAATTTAAAGTAGAATCAAAACACCATTGACATTGCATAAGATACGTAAGCGGGCACTGAGGTCAATAAAACTTGCCCTAGGAATGTAGTATTCTAAATATAGTCCGTGCACATTCCTTATAACCTTTCTTTGCGAGAAGAAAGCAGGAGTCCTTGGTGGCGCCAACTTCGATGGCCGAAGAAAAGTGATCTAGTTATGTAAGCTGAGAACAAGTTTCTTGTCGAGAAAGTATCGATTCGTATTACATGGATATCGATTTAAAATTATTTATCGATGATATTTGTTAAAGATTGATAAAATTTATGATATTCATTTTGCTTTAAATTTGAGTATATTATCACGGTTTATATAAACAACTTTTACGTAAACATTTGTATATATTTAATTTTTTAATTATTGCAATCTGTTCTTATTACAATACTTGTGGGGACTTTATGCATCGGAACGATATATCGATAGGATGTGCGAGGAAACGTGATGTTAATATACTCGCAATAATTCTCAATCACTGGGAATGTTGAGCTTACAAAAATCCACTTGTTGATGCCAGCCACGTTTTACTTGGTGTCTAGAGTAAAGTACGTGGTCAGACTAACTTGTGCACAGAGTGACTAGTTGTTCGTAGAATTTGTAACAGATGGTCTCTCAGGAGGAAACTTTATTCCTGGGCTTAGATCATTTTATATGGTTTAAATTATTCCTAAAGTAAGGTATTAGACTTAAAAATATTATTAAATTTAGACTTTTCACCACAAATTTCAATGGTTAAAAGTAGTTTCAAAAGTCAGGGTTGAATCTATTCACTAGAAATGAAATGGATTAACTTGTAATTTTATTGCTAAAACAGGAATAATTAGAGTTTTTATATATGTGTTATATATATATATATATATATATATATATATATATATATAGAGAGAGAGAGAGAGAGAGAGAGAGAGAGACTAGACAAATATTTTTGCCAAAACTTTCAGTTACATAGTTTCATGTTGAAAGGAACTCTGTTTTTAATTGAGAGGTAATGTTTTACACTGAAGATGGGAGCTTGTAATGTTGCTGTTTATTAGCGAATCATTTACTGTAGTGAGTAGTGAGCTTTATGTAATTTTATAAATATTTCATAAATCCAGATTTTACAATTTCAATAGATAAAATAATAGCTAAAGGGTGTTAACCTAACATATTTCGAGGCATAGCCTAACAGTTAGTTAATAATAATATAAATAAATATTAAAAGCTTTTAAAATTACATATTTTCTGTGTTTGCAAATTATTTCTGTTGTCTTGTTAACATTTTCTAATTATATCTATAACTTAATTCAGTGAAGATACCGGAGTAGTCCGATGACGAGTGTTTTTATGATGTCATGTCAGTTTTAAGTATTAGCATTAGTATTGGTAAAAAAATATGTTTCAACCGAAGTAGAGAAACCGGAATTCAAACAAAAAGGTGTACAAAAATTACTAACGTATTAAAGTTAATTCATCCAGTCATCATATAAAAGAAAATAGGTGTTAAATACAAATAAGAAATAGTTTGCTATATGATCTTGTAAATATTCCGACTGAAAATATCTTTGCCTTTTCTAGGGATATTATAACATCAGTTGGCGTATTGCGGTCCTCCATCAAGAGAAACTGTCTAAGTACAGATCGTTATCGCTGGGTAACATCTATATAACTAGTTTCTACCCAGCTATGAAGTCTAAACCTAAGCTTGCATCAAGTGCTGTGATACTATCTTCCAAGAAAAACCCAGGATTTCTATACGCAGCATATTTCAATACATCTCGCCAGGAACGTTCACTACAACAACAATAGCTTGCTTTTTGTTAAAAGGGGCATATTGTTAATAGAAATATACTATTGGCTTAAATAACTAAAAACCATCACAGTAAAAATCATTGCAACTTAAATCGTGATAATAACCTAATTTAGTTCCAATTAATATAAAAAGTAGCAAAATAAGACTTTGTCGAAATATATCTTAACATTAATTCATAAGGGTTTGACAATTTAATGTTACAATACTCTTTTGAATAGAATGGCCGATTTTTTTTTTAAATAGTAAATAATAAGAGGGTTCTTAAAAATATTATATAGCAAAAGGTGATACCATGTTACTTATAATAACGAATTCACATTTCTTTGTATTGTGGCATAGCTACTGTGTATTTGCAAACAAGAGCAAACAAATTGTATTAATAGTAACTTGACTTATGTTTTACATTTATTTATTCTGTAACAATTTGGTTTTGAAGTTGACTTAAAATAATGTAGGTTTAATGATTTCGAAAGTTGCTTGTTGAATAGTGAATTTATATGTAAACCAGTTTTCTTGAATGTTAACAAAAATAATACAATAAATCCCTCCTTAGAACAATTTAGGCCTGGAATCAATGAGTAAAACGATATTTTCAAAGCGCTGATTTTAATAGTTTACCTTTTCTGTATTGTTTACATTTTAACCCAACAAATTAAATTAAATATAACATATTTCTACTGAAAGATTAAATACAAACCATGAAAAATAGATCGCTATTTAGGTTTCATAATGGACTTATTTAAATTACATCGCGCTAATAAATATGGAAGTTTCAGGTTGAAGGTGATAAACTTGGGGAGATTGAGAGTTTTATAGAGTAATATTGTCGTGAATGTATTCAAAAGAAATAAAAAATTTGTTTAATTACGAATAAAATATAATTGCACTTCAAGACTAATTTACAATTTTTATGAAGTCGTTATCGAGTTGGCATAGGAACAGACAAATGGCATTACTCAATTTTCTATAATGTATTTTGAGTATTTAAACAATAGTAATTATATTTTCTATAATTCAATTTGCTTATATTCTTTCTCGCCGTGATTATAATTACCCATAAAATATGGTCTTTAGGCAGATATTTAATATACATGGACACAAATTAAGAATAAATGAAATGGTACAAATTAATTAACGATTTAAGAGTATATATCTTGAATGTTTATATAATTTTGTAGAAGTTATTTTATTATAAGTCGTGGTGCATTTATTTTACCAGAATATTTTACCAATATTTTATTTGTTGAGAGAAGAAGCTTAATGGATGAACTATAATGAACACTTCATTATAAAGTAACTCTCCCAAATTACATTTCAAAACAATAATAAAGAAGCCCATAATTTCACAAAACCTACTCTAACAACTATCCAAAACTGAGATATTGTTTTACTCCCTATCATTACCAGTTTCGCTTCGAGCTCTGGAAATGATATGAATTTTACGCCTACAACCTCGACTTTCTCTTTCATTCCTTCAGTTTGATAATCTCCTTCAACACAGCCGCAATTATTGTTAACAGCGGCTCGTTTTACACAGTTTTGTCGATCTCTTATCAGGCAATGGGTTCGTGAAAGTAAAAGGATATGGAAATAGTGGCATTGCATAAAAATAATTCTGTTTTATAAGGAAAAGAAAGGCATGGTGATGAATATAAATAAATATATGTACATCATATAATTTATTCATAGGGTTTCTTCATTGTGAACTATTACACAATTGAACAACTGGAAATGATATAATTTATTCCGAAAATAGGATTTAGAAAATTGGCATTTACAAATTGGTAAGGGTTATATAAACCATTTTTTAAATAAGATGATTTTACTTTACTAAGTAAAGACTTTTACTAAATCTAAGTTAAGACTTTTAAGGCTAATTATAATAAATGTACAATAAGGCTTAAACTCTTTGGAGTGAGGAAACACGAAGAACAACGATTTGAAGAAATAAGACGATATGGGGAATGCAGATGGGATTCGTGTCGGGAACGACCGGCGACAAAAGGCCAGAAAATTCGCTGAGTTGCTAGTAGTGTGAGTAAGCTGGGGTTCCAACTCTATCGAAATGATTATTGGATAGGGAGCGTAACGGTACCTTTAGGGGTTGAGTTAAAGGTTTGGCTGTGTGATTTGGAAAAGATAAGGGATAGTTATTTGTATTCTGTGTGGTAGAACGGAAATGCATTAGCTCTCTCCTTGTAAATAATAAAACGTTTTTTTGAGAGTTAATGGTTATACGTAGAAAACTCTTATGATTTCCCCTTAATGTAAATTATAAATATGTAAATTGTGTATTACTATTGTATATAGGTATATTTTAAATAGCTATTGACCTTATTAGGTGCTATTTGTCCCGAATTGTAATTCGCTATCGCACTCATGCTCTAGATATACGTGCTACCTATATATTGATGGGTGCAGAGACTTTTACTACAGGATCTTCCTCTCTCTCTCTCTCTCTCTATATATATATATATATATATATATATTAATATATATATATATATATATATATATATATATATATATACACACACAAGCATACATAAATACATACATTCGCACACACACACACACATATACATATAGCAAGTGTATATAGTGTGTGCTAGTTTGAGTTTGTCTGTGTGAGAATATATTTTTATATGTGAAATATGAGATATATACAGAAATAACCAAAAATATATTAATTTTAATTGTCTAGCATCTAAGTTTGCAGTTAAAAAAAATCTAACAAGATCTTATCTTTCCAGTTGACTATACTCAAAACATAGAAATAAAAAGTTGCTGATATATCCGGGTAGAAGTTTTAGCCTTAGGATTCGTCATCTAAACACAATTTAGTAATGTGTTTAACTAATATTTCTTTAAACTGATATTTGTATTTAAAATTTTAACAATTTTAAACTACAATTTTACTTACTATAGTTTGTTATTAGGTGCGACCAGACATTCTATAAATATAAGATGTTAAAATTGTTAACTTAGACTTGGAGGTTAAACTACGTCTAACGATTTCTTCAGCCGTGCTTCCAGCAACCAGAAATTTCATATTGTAATAAGTAGTTAAAAACCAGCTCGTCATGAACAACGATTAACAGTATTAGGTGTTTACTTAACAAATGCGGAAGATGGGGATTTTGTATTATTTTTTTTAAACCTGTCTCTATCCTTTAGCAAACCTTATTAAGTCAAAATATATTTGAAAATTCTTATGTGAAAAATGTATAAATGCCATTTAACGTTGATAATATTTAGGAATAAGTTTTAATATTAATTTAGAAATTTTGATTTTACTTTTTCAAAAAAATATTACAGATATCAAAAAGATATTTATGTTTTGTAAATAATAATTTGTCTATAATTCTATTTATTTAAATTATCTGCTAGTTGCTTCTATCGAATTCATAAATCACGCCCAATCGCACTCGATGCCTACACAGAGCTCTTAAAAGAAAAGGAAACCATTAAGTGTAAAGTAGTTGGTATCAAGTCCACATCCAGCCTCCGTGTTACGATCGTATTTGCATATACTGCTTCCGGTGTAGTAAATTAGTCACTCTAAATGAAGCCGGATTTTGTCGAGTACTCGATCAATAATTGCGCTCTTGCAATCTAAATGCAAACTTCTAAACGTACAGAAGCGATTCAATTAATGTGAAATTACAACTGTCAATAAGAAAAAAGAAAGTGGGCTGTCACTCCGGCGTTCCCGTGCTTCAGAAGTGGAGCTTACTTGTTCAGCTAATTATATTCGGTACACTAACGTACGTGTAGCGATCATCTTTTAGTAATACTACATTTGATTGTAGGCGACATGACTTTCAAATGTGTTGATTGTTACGCAAGGAAAAATATTAACTAATAGGTAACTTACGCAAGCTGAAAACTAAATATGAGTCCGGCATATAGATATTTTTATTAAAGCATTTAATTTTAAAAATACATTTTAATAACCCTACTTATAAAAGGTAATTCCACAGTAAATTGATTTTGAACAAAATAAATATAATAAGAAAATTGTATTTTCAGTTCCTATTTAAATAGATAAATTAAGTGTAAATTTGACTACAGACATATTAATTAATAATACAAAGTTTAATTCAACGGCGAAAAAATCTATTTTCCTAAAAAATCACTTCTCTAGAAATCCTGAAATTTAATATACACAAAAACAAAGCAATACTAAAACAATATCATTACTATTTTTAAGATGACATTTTGATACATTGAATTTTACAAATATCAAATTCCTTTAATAGGTTCATTTTTTAAACAATAAGTTGAATCAAAATATCATATAAAATGTTCAAAAATGAGATTTATTTTCTACTGCTACTAAATAAGGTGTTTATTGGTCTTGTTGAACTTTAGTTTGTAAAAAATATTTAAAGTTTAATTCAAAGACGAAAATACTATTTTCTTGAAACTCACTTCTCATAGAATCCTGAAATCCTGAAAAAATCATTAATAGTTTTAGGACTAAATGATTTTATTAAATTATATTTTGGCACATTTATTTAAATGCTTAATTTTTAAATACTAAGGAAAACAAATATCATATAGTAAAGTTCAAAGTTACTTGTTTCTACTACTAAATATATATATATATATATATATATATATATATATATATATATATATATAGTTATATATATATATATATATATATATATATATATATATATATATATATATATATATATATATATATATATTAATAGTCTTGTTGGATATATCTAAAATAAATAAAAAGAGGTTTCTTATTCTCCCTCAATGCATTATAAATTTCATAAGACATATATATATTATGTGGGTATTTTCAACTGCTAAGATTTTATACTAAATCGTAATAACAATATTTTTTCTACTTAAGAATTTCAACTTAAAATTTACTTTCCGGAAAGTTCAAATCAAGTAAATGTATGAGTAACGGTCTGGTGCTTAACGTTTTTAGTTACGAAGAAGTCTTAAGATGGTTGCAAAATTGTGTCTTAGTTTTTTAATAAACTTACTTAAATTACAGGTTCATCAAGGTAATTTGTTGAATTTCTCGAGTCATGAAAAACAAAATCCATTAGAACATAGGTTTCCAAACTGGGGGCACAACCCCAATGAGAGTGAAGGTAAGTCTGGAGGCGCAAGACCAGTTGAAAGATTAATTCTCCTTTAAATAAAATTTAATTACACAATTTATCCAAATTTAAAACTAAATTTACAATGCAGATTTGTTTTTATTAAGTAAATCTATTGAACATGATGTGAGAAAATTTAAATGAAATGTATGCATTTATAACAGAATTATAAGTAAATGTTGTGCAAATTTTGTAAACTTGGAAATTAAATCAACATGAAAGATTGAAAAGAACAATAATACGAAGGTGTCGCAAAACGAATGTTTGCTGTTCAATGTGGCAACAGCGCCACAATGGACAAATCTTCATTTTGGATAAAAGTGTATCACAGGCAGGTCTTCGATTATACTGCCTCTTTTCAAGCGACAAATCATTTTCAGCACTTGTTGAAATAAAAACAAAGTAAAAACAAAGATTTTCCTCTTATCAGTTAAAATTTACCTGGAGAATTAAAACTTGAAATGTGATATCATGTCTCTTGTGAAAATATGTATAAATAAATCAATTGTTTTATGTGTAATATTTGTTTCTTTTTAATATGACCATTTATTTATAGTGTAAAGGAGAGGGACGTGGAAGCATTTCATTTCAAGAAGAGGGAGCGTGGTAGCAAATAAATCTAGTACACTAGAATAATTAGGGTGCAATTAGTATGAACCGTAAATGTAACTAGAGCCACTTCTTCCGATCTAGTTTCGGAACCGCCAGGTCATTGAATCGATCCAGTAAGGGCCACCTTATAGGAGCGAAAACCTTCATAAGAGCTTCAATTTAAATCCGTTTATATATAATAAATAAATATATAATTCACTTATAAAATAATAAATAAAATCCATTTAAATGTAATAAAAATGACATTTTTATCTAACTTTCTATATTAATTTTGAATATCGTCTTAGATGTCATAGCTTAGTTTTTCTCTAAAATGTTGTTGATTAATATTAGTAGCTCACGATCGGAATTCACCAACCTCCGTTTAATTCAAGAGTCTCTTTTTAGGAACAGTGTCTCTCATTCATTTTACTAGTAGTTATTTAGTTTCTGATCAACAGTGATTCATAAAACACAGCACGGAAAATTAGTCAGAGTGCAACCTCTCGCGTAACTAATATCTCGGAGCGAATATCCGTTTTGAATTTTGTAATGTGTAATTTTAGTTTATTTACGTAAATAGTGATATAATTGTAAATTAGATATTGATTTCTATATTAAAACAGATTTTAGTGCTATTGATTTTATCATGAATTTAAAAGAAGAAGAAAGGATAAATAGGCTACTATTTAGTGTGTAACGAAAGAAGTTTAATGTTCATAGGCAAACCTGTTAATTTGTGTAAGGCTAACTTTTGATAAAAGTTGTGTAAAAAAAATATATACATCGATGTTGATGATGCCGATAACTGTGGTATATTGCAAGAAATGCATATGTTTTCAAGAAATTTCTTTGGCAAAGAGAATCAACACTACAGTCGTTATACGACAGAATGGAAGAAAGGCTTAAATAGGAAAATACAAAACTACACCTTAGGACTTACAACCGCTACCATTTCAATGATTGTATGCTTATATGTTAAGTATAGAAATGTACTTAATTTGCTACCGTGTCTATTTTTTATGGATATTGAGAAATACTCCTTGTGGCACCTCTAGCTTTTAAAATCAGTGCCACCTCTGGAGGATTAAGGGATCTCTGATGTATCAACAAATTTAATTTCCTTAACTTTACTTCTTGTCCTATCATTTCGTCTTAAAATGACACTAACGGAAATTAAAGAATTTTGCAGTAGGGTACATCTTAAAGTTCTGTAATATTTGCTTCATTACTCACTTGGTAATACACCACTTATTCATTGATGTTTTTTCAATTTACTCACAGTCTTGTCCATTACTCGCAGGACTGAAAAATTCATTGGCCAATTGAGAAACCCATCTGCTGAAAAACATCCCTAAATATTAGTTATTGCCAAGTGAATTATTGGGGATACAATGAAGGAATTACACAGAATCTGTTTCTAATTCAAAGTAACTATTTTGTGGTTGTTCGATTCCAGGAACATTTATTCAGTGTAAGTTTTCAAAAATTAAAAAAATCAAAGTTCTGAGCGCATCTCTGTAAAGAAACATCCTGTTTAATAAATGGTGTTATTATATTTTAGGTAATTTGTATTTTATTTCCATTATTTTGCGTCATTGTTGTACGAATACTTGCAACTTAATCGTTGTATTGTAAGAAAGTAAAAGGAATCTGGTTTCTCTTGACATGTTCGTAAACTAGGCAGGAAACCAGTAGGAAGAGAGTGTCGTGAAGATGTGTAGGCTTTTATTAGCCAATGTAACAACATTGGTGTAACAATGATGCTTTACGATGCCTTGTTATGGAAATGTCCGTAATTAACAGTGGCTTGGACTAAGTGCCAGTGCCATGGCAATCATATAGGTGTTGATGAACATATTACGTGAAATGCTTGAAAAAGATTATTTATCGATAATTAAACTGTAGTTGATAATAAATTGCCTGAAATATTTCCCAAATGTTAAAAACTTTCAGAATCAGTAGAGAAGCGTTATTGTGTTTAACATTTCATTTTCACTCCCACCGAAAGGTAGAAAAATAAATACACTATCTTTGGTTATATTAACTAACATTTTGCAATATTTCAACTTCATGCCAATCCATTAGTGGTTTTTGTGTTTAAATATAAATCACAGATCAACCTTATTACAGGTTACAAATATCGAATCAGTTATTTGTTTGAATATTGTCACGTTAAAGTTACTTGATATGTATAAGCTTCGGCACTTATTGATAAACTGTTTAATAAATGAAAGGATTATAAATGTTTTCCTACAAGGGTTCATTAAGAACCTCCCTGCATGTTGCAAGTACCTGACACTATAACTTCTCTTATGCTGTAACTTAAGTAGGATATCAGCTCAGCTTTATTCAGAGAGCTGCAAAGATCTTTATAAAGTACTAAAATCGTCAGATCGGGTAATATGAAGGGCATAGTATTATCATCCGGTTCTTTACGACTCTGGGACATTTTCTCTTAATTAGTCAAGAAAATGCTTATGTCTCTGAACACAGTCTTATTTTCAAGTCAGATAGGTTGCCTTTTAGAGCTAGCTCAAGAAAAAAATCTTTTATAAAGTGACAAAAACCGTCAGACCATGTAAGTCTGTAGAACACGGCAAGTACATTGATCCACGGTACTTTGCGACCAAGGACAATTTCATGTACCCAATAATATAGGCTAAATGTTTACTATGTTTAGGCCTCTGGACAGTCACACCACCTGGGGCCATGTGGTGAAATAAGGTTCTTTTTTTAGCTGTGGCCATTGGACAAAATATTTTATAATGCTATAAAGATGCATAAAGAACATTTATATGTTATGGCCAGAAAGGAAACTGCTATCCAGGAACAACTTCATTTAATACGTTACATTTATGCCTTAGACAGGCATAAATGCCTTGATGCCAAATAAGGTTACACAAAGCCAACTAAACAGATGTATCAGATAAAAACAAACAGTAATATTTACTTTAGAGAAAAGGAAGGCCCCAGCCTTGTTTCAGCTATTTGTCAAATATCGCAATAGATAATTAGGAGTGTTGTTGGACGCTGAAAAATTACGAGAACAATCTACAATTCTCATTAGAAATAATTACATTGAAAGAAATAATGAGACGCACAAGAAGATATTTAACTTTAAACAACATTATTTTGCGAAGTTGGCAGCAAACAGTAGTCTGTAGAGAAACACTTAGATCGTGTGACAGATGTAATCTAAACGGGCCCAGCTGTGAGCGTTTCCTCAACCCCTCCAGACAAAGTAATAACCACGGCTACCAACCTAACAGATTTCTTGCAGTTAGGAGCTAAAAGCTTTGTCGTGAAATATTTCTCTTAGCGATATTGTTGGATCATAACTTTAATAAATACAGCAAATACTTTTAGTCTGGCCTTACCTTTATGTATGTTATCACTCGAGGGATCAATTTTTAACTGTAATAAAGCTCTTTGTAAATTGCAAAACATTAAAGGTTTTCAATGATGGATTTCCCATAAGGGACACTAGCTCTTCTATTCCAAAGATAAAACCAACACTTTATGAGCACCCGCATAAACAATATTCAGAACGTAATTATATTATTGCTGATTACTGCAATACAAGGGGTATAATTAAAACCAGTGAAATCCTTGTGAAACTCATAAATCTAATAATTAACTTTTTTAATTAAACTTTAAAAACGATTGATTAAATATCGCCATAATTTGTACATGATCCTGAAATATTCACAATTATTGCGAAATACTAAACTTTACTATGGTGACATGTTACTAACCAAATATTTTTGGTCATATTTACCAAATATTTAACCAATATATTTTAGTATACACACACAACCGCACCTACACCTACACACACACACACACACACACACACACACACTCAAACGCACCTACAAATACACACACACACACACACACACACACACACACACACACACACATACACACACACACACACACACACACACACACACACACTCACACACACACACACACACACACACACACACAAACGCACTTACACCTACACACACACACACTCACACACACACACTCACACATACACACACACACACACACACACACACACACACACACACACACACACACACACACACACATATATATATATATATATATACAGTATATATATAAAACTCCTAAAGGTTGCTAACTTCAATATGCTACTCACTACGACATGCTACTAACTGTGATACGTTATTGACAGTAGCACCTTATTAACAACGAATTGCTACTCACAACAACATTTTACCAACAGCAACATGTTAATCATAACAACATGTTTATTTTTACGATGTGATAACTGAAACATGTTACTCTCAACGACAAATTACTAGCGGCTAAATGTTATTAAAAGGTAACATGTAGCTTCCAACTTCACTTACTATCAACTATATATTTTTCCCAAAGTTATGTTCTAAAATACATGCTACTCACAACAAACGATTTCCAACAAGAAACGTATTACCTACAACGGCATGTTGCTAATTGTGACACTCTATTAACAGTAACATCTTATTCACAACGACATTCTACTCACAAAAACCTTTTACCAAAATCAACATGTTACTCACGACATATTTATAACGACATGTTAGTCACGACGACAGGTTACTCATGAGGACATGTTAACAGGAACATGTCATTCACAATGACAAATGGCAAATGGCGACATGTTACTCCCAACTACACTTACATGACATGTTACTCTCAACAATATGTTACTGATAGCAACATGTTATTCATAACGACATGGTACTCATAGTGACATGTTCGTCAGAAATAGATGTTATTATAGTTTATTTATAGATTAGGTGCTATAGTGCTTGATGAGGTATTATAGGTGAAATCCAGCAGAGAGAGTGGGGATTATACGTGTCTGAGCGAATAGGAAAGTCACATCTTGCTGCGTAAGGGAGCCTAGATGCCAATTCGACGTTAAATATCCGTTCGTCCCTCTGTGTGATCGTAAATGTGATGGAATGATTTACTAGTGGTGTAGCTTACTTCGATCTGCAATTTCAGTTTTGCTTCCCTTCAATAGTCTTTTTTTAAGACTTTACTGTCTCGAACTATATGGATAGTTAACTAGGAATGTTTTAAAATATCTCCTATTACCTCTGACTCTTCTTGGATATATATATATCTTGTACAAATTTTCAATCGTTAATAAAATAGGTTTTTATTCATCCAATCATATTCAAATGCATTTTTCTAAATTTATTGTTGATGACAATTGATACTAATAAAGTGTTTTCAAATATATATTCAATAATTGAATTACAAAAATTTGGGAGTCTAGGTAGGTTTCGAAATGTGTATCTCATGTTCATCAAAGTCTAGCGCCTTTTAGCACTGAGCCAACTTTCCATAGATAGAAATGAACGTCTCAAAGATCTATACGAAAAACCTACAAAATTGTAACCTTAAATTGTTTCCATGGTTACCACACAATATCATAATTAATGCTCTAGGATTAAAAATGAACGAAAAGAATAAAATTAACAAACAAAATGGATTAATGTTATCAAACCTTGCTTCACAAACGGACAATGCGAAAGGAAAGTTAAAAGACCAACACAACGCAAGCGACGTAAAAAAGATTTTTTGCTGGCAGTTGCTGTTTCACTGTCAATAATGCGTTCAAATTGACATCCCTACCCTGTCACAGACCCATTGCTATTCTCCTTTAAATCAAAGTATAACAGCAACGTTTTCTCACAACTATGTATTACTAACAACAACATCATATTACTCATAACTACATGTTACTAATATATGTTTGGACGACAGAAAAATGATCTTGCTAATAACGATATGTATATACCTGTTTACTGCTGGAGGCCTATTAAAAAAATATTCATTGTATACAAATATGATTGACATTTAGTTTACTTCCAATTTTAGTAAAACAAATTTCTTGTTTTCTTCACTCAAGGAACAAAATAATATACCCATAGACGTTTAATGAGTTGGAAACTAAGTAAACATGTCAGTCGTCATTTTAGATAACTTGTACGACCTCTAATTACGCTCATAAAGTAAAAAATTCTCATTATAAAATAACAAATCTACTCGTAACTGACAATTATCACCTTATCCTAAGAGATATCCTACTACTGTTTGTAAAACTTTTTGCTAGGATATAATTGTTAACTAAGCTGAGATAATGAACGTTTTGTTAAGAGAAATACCTGTAAATAGAACCCTTTTAAACCAAATGTCAAACAATCAGGTCAAGTAAGTTGTCAACAAGATTGCTTTGTTTTTAACTTTAAATGTCACATTTGTCGATGTAGATGTTATCAGAAAGTTAATGGTTCAAACTTTCTTTTACTTAGGGAAACTAATTTAAATTTTATTTTGTAAGCTACAGATGATTTGGGTGTTTCATATAACTTTGATGAAAAAAATTGGAAATCGAAACGTGTGATCTTATGGTGTATAAGTTCAAACATAACAAATAAATTCATTAAATAACCAATGAATAAATAAAAGTAGATACTTTTCTGTAAATTCGCTTTTACGTGAATTACAATAAATAGATTGTCACAAGATTGTTAACACTAAAATGTGACTACACAACATTTGTAGCGTACAACTAACTTAAAAATCCAGGAAAAATATAATATAAACTTTAATGAAAAATTGTCTTCTGTTAAATTCGATTAGAAGGTTCAACTATTCATAAAGTTTTATTTAATTAATAATGTAATTGAAAGAAAAAAATCATTTACACAGTCGCTAAAGCCAATCTTTTTCGTCTCAACCTAAACTTTTTCTTACCATTAACTTTAATGACTCATATCAATACAGTTTTCAACTATCCCAACAAAACTAATTTCAATTTGATTTCAATCATATTTTATAGTAAGCAAACATTTCTATATTATAAAAAATTAAATTGAAGCGATCTGAAATTTTGAAGTTTTTCCTGTGTGCTAAAAAAGATATTAAATACCTATTAAATAGTAGTTAGGGAAACCTTAGACTAACAGAGGAAATCTAATATAAAACCTAAAAGTTTCAGTTTATAATTGATTCCCGGGGGGGGGGGTAAATGTGAATAGCAAATGCCTCAGGTAATATCAAAGCATTTACAATGGTTATTAACAAACTTAGGTAAAATACATGCAATGAACATATTTTAGAACACTCAGTTTTTATTGAAATAAATGATACACGGAATATCGAAATTGAAGTACAATAATGCACAAAATAGTATAAAATACTACACAGAAAGGAATATTTATTTTAAAAAAGCCAGTCTATTGTCTTTAAACATTATCTTAGTCATTCGGTCTTCTCTTCTGGCGTTGGTTTCAAGAACCTGAGCTCCATCTCTTGCGCAGTTCTGTTGCATTCGTAAAGACTATGAATTTCAAGCCGTATCCTTCTGTCCTTGAAGTCTCTATCCACAGCTTATGCTAAACACTTTGATACGAAAATCTCATTGGTAAGGAAATACTTTTTGCTCATCGGGTAAGGAAATGGACTAAATTTCTAGTTTCCCGTTTAGGAGATTTTTTTTCAAATCGGCAATTCTAACTTAGCTCATTCTTCCGTTGGTGGACAGTCTATCAGCTGGTTAGTCGTTTCGATACTGAGCCTCCTTTTCCTTTTAGGAGAGTCGGGACAAAATAGTAGCAGTTTCTATTTCTAATAGTGACCATGTCTGTTAGAGATAACACCTTAGGGCAGTCGGGTCCTACCGAAACTGTTCAGAACTGAAGAGGGAAATCCTATAAGTTCTAGGCGGTGGCAGAGTAGACTTCTTTTGCTGATTAGGTGTGGATTTCGTACTTGGCCACCTTTCATATCACTCAAACAAATGCTGCCCCATACAAAAGGATTAGGTTAGGTTTTATTATTTTTCTTTAAAAGGAGTTTATTTACGTAACAATGTGAACTGACAGCGCATTGTGTTATGAAAATATTTATTTCTAGGATTCTAAATTATTTTGGTTTTCAAATATGGTAATGTTACATATCTTACGTTTTAGATCAGAGCTATAAATGTACTTATTAGGTTACTATTAACTATAAGGTTAAAGAAATCAAACAGCAAAATACTTAGTGTTGAATATTAGTTTTTATTGAGTTTAAGGAAATAGGTTTGAGTACATATTTCTGCCATTCCTAACTTTTCAATATTCTCTTTTGTTGACGCGTTTCGGATTAACTCCATTTTCAAAACTTTAATAGTAGTGGTCACCCAACTTTTGAGCTCGTCTTCATATACCGTTAGCCACGCCCCCGCCACTGTTGACATTTTTTAAAATGGAGTTAATCCGAAACGCGTCAACAAAAGAGAATATTGAAAAGTTAGCAATGGCAGAAAAATGTACTCAAACATATAGAAATATTCCTAACAGAAATGAAGATGAGTATATTAATAATTTTAAGGAGATAATTTTAAGCAATCATATTTTTATCATAGGTATTTAGAAACGAAAAAAACAGTAAAATATTTGTTTAAAGGCAGAAATCAAATTTTAAACATCAACAAAATTTCTAAATTTATTATTGTTTTTGTTCTTAAACGCTACTAAATTTTTGTCCCAAAATTACGATTTAAATGGATTCCTACATTTAAGTATCTACCTACCTGCAACTTTTTTACATGCATTACTTATAATATTAAGTTTTTTTACTTACAAATCCATATGACGTCATTGATTATTACTTCCTGAAGTTAAAGGCAGTGAGGCCAGTTAAAATTACTATCTCGATAATGGAAGATTTGTTTTCCTTTGTAAAATACTTTTATTGAGCTGATAAATCACTATATATATATATATATATATATATATATATAAAGAACTAAGTCAAAATACAAATACAAAAATTGTAATTGAATTTACAATTCAAAGCTTTTCGTTGGCTAACAGTACCAACATCATCAGGAATATTAAACAATTAAAATTAACATATGTGCAAATTAGATTAAATAAATAGCTATGCCAAATCAATTACAATGTTATTAAATTTACATTTATTATTAATACACAAGAATACATATTGCGATATTTATATATATATATATATATATAGTACTATCAATACTACCGGACGATTTGGCTATAAATAACTAGTCAAAGACGGTACCTAGTCTAGAAAAAAGGTTGCCAAGATGGTCTTCAACGTCAAAACTGTAGAAACTATGATCAAGAATGGATTGTTAATTTAAATTTTTTGTAATATATTTTGTTAAATTTCCTTTCATCAGATTTTTAAAATGTTCTCATGAAACTAATTAAAGTTTAACGAGATCATATTGTAAAGTAAAAGTTAAAAGGTTAATTAGTAGATTCGACCTCGCATCTAACACGGGCATCAATAAAAGTTTTATTTCGCCGTCAAGCCTTAATAAAACCCCAAAGGTAATCGCTTGTTCAGAAGTTACTTCGATATCCGGCATCTAATAGGTGACTTCCTTACATTGAAACCTATAACGCACACATTATGCAACATAACGTATATACTATACGCAATCAACTATGAAAGCACTTTAAAATATTTTTGTAATTTGAGGAAATACAATTATTCAAAGTTTATTTAAACGGGAATAATCAATATTAGAAAATATACATGGAATCGTTTAAACAGACGATGTTTTATTTACAAAATAATTTTACAATTTTACCTCTATCATATATGATCTATTTGATTGATTACTATAATCTAAATACATTAAAATTTGTAACTAACTTTAATGAGGTATACAACTTTAGTTTCCGGGTCAGTTGCGAACCGGAATTTCCTAAAGTGCAAAAAATTTAATAATTGTAATACCTTCCAGCACACATAAATTAATGTTTAACAACAATCAACATATTATGTTTCAGTGTTAAACAAAAAATTGAAAGTAAATGAGAAAAGCTAAATATTTTTAATAATTTGCTATTTCCTAATAAGATTTCAGTTTGTAGCAATATTTTAAAACTTCCTAAAGAGGATATTTCCAATTACTGTCGTAAGTCCTAATTAGTCATATTCAGCCAAAGATAAAATTAACTTAATTTTTAATATCTTTTTAGCCTAAACATTCCAGAGTCTATAGGCACAAAGTGATTCTTTGTCCAATCCTCTATTCATTTCATAGTTAAATAAAATATTTAATAAAAAAAAAAAATTTAATTTCCATTACCCTCAAATAAATTTATTCAAACAATTGAAGCTACAAAGTTATAATAATTTTTCTGTTGTTCAGAACAATGACTGATTTAAATTAACAAAAATATCACAATAGAATTATTTTGTATTAAATGTTTTGCAGAATGGTAATTGATTGTTTATATATACTTTATTATTATGCAATAGCAGAACTAGTTATCTTTCGTTTTTACTAAAACATTAATCTATTCCAAGATTAGTTATACATTTAATACTTTTAGTTTCTTTTCTCGGGTTTAAAAATTTGATTCTACTTCCAGGACGTAATCTTGGTATTACACCTGATAATACAAATTTAAACATTATGATGTAAATATCAACAGAAATGTTTTCGTTACTATGAGAAAATTAGATAATACCGTAATCTGAAAGTAAATTATTAGAAATCTTCCGGTACGAGATTAGATATTGCTACGAATATTTCCTTTGTGACGTAACAGTTGAAGGAAACATTTCACAGGAACTTATAAATATAAGAAATATTGGGAGTTTTAAAATGTTGTAGATATTTAATAACACAACTTACACTAACTTACAATCAACACATTAGCAGGCGAGTGTAAAACTATAGCTTAAAAAACTTATAGTTAACTATACATGTAAAGTAATAATTTACATTTCAGAAATAAAGTTGTACTTCCTAAAGAAGATTACTTTGTTGCTTAAAGCACCGGACGAAATCCTTGTATATATTGTGAGTTAGTGTAGGTTTGTTAATAAATATGTAACGAGTAACGCCTTAATTTAATGTGCTATCAAACAGGACTACATACTTTTCTTCTCATTACTGCAAAACTATATTCACTTGAAATAAGATTATTTTTAAAATTTCTGTAAAGCCTATTTTTAAATTAAAATATAAAACAAAATAACCTAATCGAAACGTTAATAAAACTCCTTTTAAATTTGAATTTATGTTACTAAAAGTCCCCATAATCCCTTCAACTGGACAAACCAGTTCGTTAATGGTCAATGGAGTTACGCACGAATAAGTCTCTTATCTGGATTTATGTTGGTATTCATATTTATGTCTTTATCAACTTAGAGTATAAACTAATATTACAGGTTGAAATTTAACCTCAAATCTGATGTTGCTCGTGTTACTTTTCCTATCAAATATTCTGCAAAGATATAAAGCTATATATTATAAATAGTTTACACGTTTAGATAATTAAATAAATAAATATATATATATATATATATATATATATATATATATATATATATATATATATATGTATATATATATATTAAAACAACATAAGTTATTCAAATACAAGAATATTTATTAATTTATATTCAAAGCTTTTCGTTGGTAAACGCTACCAACATCATCATTGAATCCTGATGATGTTGGTACTGTTTACCAACGAAAAGCTTTAAATATAAATTAATAAAATTCTTGTATTCTTGTATTTGAATAACTTATGTTGTTTTAAATTATTAAACAAGAAAACATATTGTATATATATATATATATATATATATATATATATATATATATATATATATATATATATATATATATAGAACATTTCATATATTTAGTTTAATATTTAGTTATATTATGTTTGTTTCACAAAAAAAAGTTAAATTTTAAAAGCCTTGCGTTTATCTACAATTTGTAATTAAAAACATTAATTATCCTTGTGTTAAAATGAGTTTCTTATGAAGTTTATTGGTCAATTTATCATTAAATCCATGTCTTGATTATTTTTACAATCAACTTTCAAAAAACACTATACACTTTCTATTAGACCAAAAAGCATAGTTTTTTATCTTGTACTTATGTATCTGTATTAAATTATTTATGATAACCTTGTCATTAGAAACTCCTTGTGTGAAATTAATTTTATTTATAAAAATTTAAATGCCATTATCATTAAGTTCCATAGTTAACGAAGAGAGATAAGCTGCTAAACAAATATTATTAAGTCAATATGATAAATTGTAAAATTAAATTTAAAAAATCTAAAATTAAAATAGTTTTGAAGGTTGTATTGTTTTATTATATGAATTTTTTACCGTTTCTATATGACATTCAAACATAACTGTTAAGAATAATGTACCCCGCAAGGGGGTGCGGAGTAGCCGCACCTACGAGGGATTTGGCGTCCCTCGCGGTACCCTAGCATAACACTACACCACTCACAAAGCGAACACAAACACACACACACACACACACACGCGCGCGCACACACACAAACACAAACACACACACACACATAAACTAACATCTTCACTTAGGGAATTTGACTGGTCAGAACCGTTGCTCGTTGGGAGTGCTGAAAAGTCCATAGCTTGACAAACTCTGGTCTGGGACTCTGATGTGAGCTTGCTCTGCCGAAGACGTATGCGTGGTTGCTGGTCCGCTAGCCACTTCGGTCCTTGGTCAGGGAGTGTTCGCGGTGCACAGGTGTCGGAGCCTGTGCACAGTATTACGAGCTCTCGACTGATGCCCATCCAGTTGAGCTAAGGAGAAAACTATGGGCCCCAGAGTTCCAGGGGTTGGAAATGATCGAAAGTCATCCATGGCTGTACCCGTTCTCATAGTCTCGCCCGTAACGCCTGACACGATGGTTAGCTTAAAAAACAATTTATGGAAAACCAACAAATGTCCAACCAGTTTAATGTAAAGAGGCGTCGTGAAGTTTCTCCGAAAATGCCTAGGGAAGTAAATACGATGAGGAAAGAAATGGAGTTAGCATCACCAAAGTTCTTAATTGTGTCTTGCACAGAAGCTGGAAATGATCTTTCAAAGGTATCGCCTTTTGTAATCCAAAAGGCTATAACTGGATGTGCAGCAGCATCTGTCTCTTCCATAAGGAAGTTACGGAATGGAAAACTGCTGTTAGAAACAAACAATTCGAAGCAGTCACAGTTATTATTAAAAATGACCACCTTCTTTGATCAGGTCAAGGTTTCGGTAGCCTCCCACAAAACCTTGAACTCATCAAAGGGAGTAATATCATGCAGGGATCTTTTGTATGTCCGTGAGGAAGAAATAAAATCAGAACTGGTATCAGAAGGTGTAACAGATGTCGTACGAATTATGAGGATGGAAAACGGTCAGAGAGTTCCAACAACATCAGTAATTCTGACATTCTCGAAACCATCTATCCCGGAATATCTATAGGCGGGCTATCAACGGCTTTCTGTTAGGCCCTACGTTCCCAATCCACGCCGGTGCTTTAAATGCCAACGTTTTGGATACGTCAGCTCTACTTGCTCCAAGCCAGAGGTATGCGGACAGTGTGCATCTGAAGGCCATACTGAGAAGGTTTGCACAAGTGCTCCGAAATGCTCAAACTGTGCTGGTGATCACCCTGTTCGCTCCTTTAACTGCCCAAAGTTCAAGGAGGAGAAAGCGATCTTCAGCATAATGGAAAAGGATAAAACATCTTTCCATAAAGCGAAAAAGAAGTTCAAGTCAACTCAACTTAGACTTGAAACGAAATCTTATGCCTCAGCTACCACCATTGAGAAGTCGTGTTCCAACTGCGTTGAGCTAAACAAGAAAATTGAAATTCTCACTGGGCAATTTAGTCAGTTATTAGCATTGGTGACGAAAGATTCTGTTACCAACTCAAAGAATAATGTTGAATGTGCGAAGAAATCTCCATTGCCAGTTACCTCTGGGAAAGTTAGAAGAAGCAAGAGACTATTAGAGACTAGTTCGAAACCTACTCCAACTATGAGTAATAATAATAAAAATAACAACAAAGCTGCACCTGTGAAAGTGTGTGTAAAATTACAAGCGACTCAAAAGAGGAACATTTCTAACTCCCCTTCTGAGTCAAAAAATTCCTCAGATTCCACCACTACAATAGTGACGGTGATGGAATCTGATGACTCTCTGCCTGGAACGTTCAACATTCCAGGCCAGCAAATTGTCAATGACGGCAGTGAGAGCCATGTGAATCCATTTCACTAAAATACAATGTCCACACCTAAACAAACCGTGATTCAGTGGAACATTAACGGTGTTAGAAGTCACATTGAGGTTCTCAAAATAATTGTAAGAGATGTGTCTCCTATGTACATCTGCATTCAAGAGACACATCTCCATGAATCGCACAATTTCGTTACAGAAAATCGAGCTAGAGGTGGCGTAGCTATTCTAGCCCGTAACTGTGTCGACGCCGTTCCTGTGAGCTTAATAACTCCCTTACAAGCAGTGATAATTCAAACAGCTGTTCCGTAAAAACTCACTCTCTGTTGTGTCTACCTTCCACTAAGTGACAACCTGCAACAGAGAGATCTTGTAGACCTTATAAATCAGTTACCGACTCCGTTTTTATTAGTGGGCGATTTCAATGCCCACCATGTTTCATGGGGTTCACCAGAATGCAATCCGTGAGGTAATCTGATCGAAAGCATCAGATCGGAACTGGATTTTTACCTGCTAAATGACGGTTCTTCGACACATTTATCAGCGTCAACAGGTGGATGGACAGCTGTAGACTTGTCATTATGCAGTCTTGCTTTGGCTACAAGACTAAAATGGACAGCATTGACTGATCTTTACAGTAGCGATCACATTCCTATTGAGATCTCTTTGTGTGACTCCTCACCCTGTTGTGTTCGACATCCCCGTTGGATCCTGAAAAAAGCCAACTGGGAACAATTTTCACAAGATCTAGAACCACTAGACGTGGATTACTTGGCCCCCATTGATGACATTGTCAATTCATTTACAAAAACCGTTTTGAATGCCGCCGGAAAGACAATAACGAAAACCTCATCCAAATCACGACGACCACCTGTTCCGTGGTGGAATGATGAGTGCACTGTGATCCTTCGTCAACGGAGAAAAGCTCTGAACCAGTTCAAGAGACATCCAACGAGTGAAAACCTGGAAAAATATAAAATCTTCCTTCGCAGAAAATAGAATCATAGTCTCAGTACATTGGCACAATTACAAGAACTACAGCTCCATCCACAGTATGGAAGAAATTACGATCAGTCTGTGGCATTTCCGTTCCGATGCCATTAATTTCATTAGGGCATTCGGATGGTGTTTTGACCACGGACTGTGATGAAATTGCCAATGTGCTAGCGTTATTGTTCTCAAAACATTCTTCATCTTTTGCATACAAGGACGCTTTCCAGGTGTACAAACGTAAACAGGAAGCCTTACCTTTCACCGTTGGATTGTCTGGAGATTCTTGTTTGAATATCCATTTCTCTATTGACGAACTAGAGTCAGCTCTCTCGTCAACGAAGGCTTCAGCTCCAGACCCGGATGATATTGTATACTCCATGATTAAAAATCTACCACCGTCGGCAAAACTAGTTCTCCTTCGGATATACAACCGTATATTCGAGGAGCACGGTTTTCCCGATGCATGGTTAGAAGCGACAATAATTCCTCTTCTAAAACAAGGAAAGGACAAAACTAATCCCAGTAGTTACAGACTCATCTCTCTCAGCAGCTGCTTATGCAAACTACTGGAGAAGAAGGTCAACCGTCGTCTTGTCTGGTATCTAGAAACAAACAAACTTCTTTCTAACGTTCAGTGTGGTACCAGACAAGGACGTTCGTCAGTTGAACAATTAGTTTTGTTGGAGTCAGCTATACAGAATGCCTTTATCTTACGACAAACACTGGTAGCTGTTTTCTTTGACCTTGAGAAGGGATATGACATGGCATGGAGAAGAGGAATTTTGAACGTATTGAAATCATAGGGTATACAAGGTAACATTCTTGCTTTTATATAAAATTATTTGAATAACAGGACTTTCCGTGTACGTCTAGGAGACATATATTCTGATCGTTGCGAACTAGAGAATGGTGTACCACAGGGTGGCGTTTTGAGTGTGACGCTGTTTGCTGTTGCCATTAACAGCATCACTTCAAACGTACAGTCACCGGTCCACTGTTCCCTGTTTGTAGACGATTTTTGTATATATGTGGCTGCTAGAAGTATGGCAACAGCGGAAAGATCCTTACAATTAGTCATTAATAAATTGCAAGAATGGACCAAATTTACGGGCTTCAAGTTTTCGGCTTCGAAGACCCAGTGTAAAGCATTTAGTCGTCGAAGGCAACACCAGGAATCTATTCTTTATCTTGATGGTACGCGGCTTCAGATCGCGGATAATGTGAGATATTTGGGTCTTTTATTGGATAAAAGACTTTCATGGAATCCGCATGTGCGTGATTTGAGGACCCGGTGCAACAAAATATTGGATATGTTGAGAGTTCTAAGTGGTACAAATTGGGGAGCAGACAGAACCTGTTTCTATCGCGCCGTTGTAAGATCGCATATAGCCTATTCATCTGCTCGACCTACGTTTCTAAAACTCCTGGATTCAGTACATCACGCTGGCCTTAGACTTTCTACTGGTGCTTTTAGATCAAGCCCAATCTCCAGCCTTCCAGTTGAAGCTGGAGAACCATATCTCTTATTGCGACGTCAAATGCTACAAATCTCATATTGGGAAATTTATTTTCAGAAAATGTTTACAAAAATTATACATTTATTTAAAAAGAATACGAAAAATACAATTTGATTTATAACAAATAATAACTTATTTTAGGGAGGCTGCTTCCGCTTCTCTGCGTCGTTGCCGTCGCCATGCCCGCTGCTTGTTGCGCCACCGGCGTTTAGCCCTGAGCTCCTTTTCCTCGTCGTCCATCATGAGTTCTTCATAGAGCTGGATGTTGCCTTCTGCGAAGTTTTTGTCCGGGATGCAGACTCCCGGAGCTAGGACGAGCTCAGTTATTTCCTTAAACGATGTACCGAGCTCGTCGTCCGGGATCAGCTCAGTACACGTGTCGTCGGCTTCTTCGGAGTCCCAGAAGAAGTTCTTCCTCTTCAACTCCTCGACACGTGCCAGCTTGGTCTTCGGCCGACGGCGGCGACGCCACACTCTCTCCCAGCCGGTAGCCACAGCAGCGGGATCCTCCCTGTACTCCGTGTTGCGGTACTTCCTCTTAAGAGGGGGAGCAGCCTTCTTTGATACCGCAACAGTATCCGGCGGCGACGACGACGACGACGACGCAGCCTCTTTGCTGTCCGCAGGTGTTGGCGGCAGCACCTTGGGGGAGACTGGAGGTCCCCCGAGGACCTGGTGATCGCTTCCCGGTGCGGGCGTCTGCTTCTGCCTCTTCTGTCGGCGGGGCCGGGACTCGTGCTTCGGACAGCCGCCGTACCGCTTGGACGCATGTCCAACGGTCCCGCAGTCCTTGCACTGGCCGCTCCGAGTCGTCACCCTTGATGTCCTGACGGTGACGACGCATCGGAATCCGCTGCGAAGGCTCTCCTGCATCTCGCCAAAGAGACGCTGTAGGTCCTCCTCGCAGGCCACTGGAACGGGCAGGAAGTCCTGGCGACACGGCACCAACAGTGGTAGACGCCTATCTGCATCGGTCTGCTTGCAGCACATGGTGAATGCAGGGACTCACTCTCGTGTCTTGGTAGAGAGTCAAAGTGCAGGTCCAAACAACATTAAGCTGATAAGAACAGATTGGGAAATTTATTGACAAAGAATTTTTTACAAAAATTATACATATTTAAAAATAATGTGAAAAATACAATTTAATTTACAACAGAAAAATACTTATTTTAGGGAGGCTGCTTCCGCTTCTCTGCGTCGTTGCAGTCGCCATGCCCGCTGCTTGTTGCGCCACCGGCGTTCAATTACGAGGTGTTGAGGTGTCATTTCTCTAGGTGCCTGGTCACTGTGGAATATTCGGAAACACTAAAGCAGATGAAGGTGCAAAATTAGCTACAGGTATGGTGCCATCGACACAACGTGTAATGGCATCAGATTTTGTATGCAAAGTTAAAACTACACTATTCTCTGTTTGGAATGAAGAATGGCAAAATGTAAATAGAAACAAGCTGAGGGACATCAAAAATACCGTCCGACCATGGAGGACATCTGTTCGTTCGAATCGTAGGGAGGAAGTGGTGGTAACTCGACTTCGCATCGGCCACACTTTGTTAACGCATGGATGGTTGATGAGACATGACGAACCACCACTTTGTCCGTTTTGTAAAAATGCTATCACAATCAAGCACATTCTGCTTGATTGTGATGAGTTGATCAATTTGTATATTCGTTACAATCTTCGAGGTAGTTTAAAGGTGGTTATAAGGGACGATGTCACGGCTATTGACCGTGTCCTCGCTTTCTTACGCCACCTTAATCTATTTAATAATATTTAAATTTTGTATAATTTTACGTTCTTCAGTTTTAGATAGTTACAATTAGTTTTAAACATTTATTATATTTTATTTTGTTTTTTTTTATTAGTTTTATTTATGTAACATTTATTTTATAATTTAACTTTAGTTAGGCGATAATAACAATAATAGGTTATTCGCCTGGGGGGAAAAAATTAACTCTTATAAACTTAGTTATAAACTCTCATATAAATGATATATGTTTTGTTATTGATTTATAATAATGATTTAGACGGTTTTATAATTTCTTACACAAGTCACAAATCTCACTACTGCATTTTTTTTTAAATGATGTTACTCGAACATGCATGCTTGTTGTCATCCCCTTCATAGAGCCTGAAAATATTAGTTTATAATATCTTTTACCGGCACTGTACATTTTTAATTAAGCTTATACAATATGACACGAAGAAGATGCAATCTAGTGTTACGCCACACTATAGCTACACAGGTGAACTCAAATGCATGTCGCGGTAATTTTAAATTGCTACTGTGTTCAATTTTGCAAACTCCTCACTTTTGCTAGAGTCTCTACATTCTAATCTATTTTGTATATTTATTTTCGCTATATTAAGGGTATTATTTGTACGTATATAGGTAACTTTATTGCTCACGTTTTTTATAGGATCACTTTATACTTCTTAGTGATATTTACATTAATATAACTTCTGTGAATTAAAAGTATTCAACCCATTTTATTCAATTCAACTACTTTTATATAACTTTACTTTCTTTTAACCATTTACTCCATACCTATTTATATTTATATACTATTCATGCTAGCTTATATTGTTATTTTTATTTAAAAATATTAATAATATTGTTTTTTTTCATTTCAACAATTCATTAACTATTTATCATTTACTCCCCTTTTTAAACTCTTTTTCTGTTATTATTAATTTCTTACACATACAAGTCAAATTAGGCCATGCCTTTTGTATATTTGAGAGACCGATTTGTTTTACGAGTAAGTATAACAACTTGACTCAATCGGCCCGTTTCTATGGAGCATGAGTACTACAAATTTGTTCTTTGGCTTTTAATTCATTTTACTTTTGCGTCGGCCCTACCAACTGTCACGCAACAAAACATTTTGAACAAGCATCCCTGATCGAAGTCAGCCCTGTGCTAACGCTTGCCAAAACCTAACAGAGAGCCAGTCACTGGACTTCATTTTAAAATATCTAACTCGAAGAAATTTAACCCTTTGGGTACTGTTTCCCAGGAAATGAATTTTTTTTAGGCATCACAATTTAATGACTGGGGTGTCGTAGTGTATAAGAAAATTGTTTATTAAATAACCAACTCAATTTGCAAGTTAGTAAGAAACACTAGTTTTTATTTTTATGTTAATTTTTTCTTTAGCACAGATAAATAGATATTACAAAATTTAACTTCTTACAAAACTACTTCTTACGTTTTACAGAATTTCTAAAGCTCAATAAAACTTTTATAAATGAACTTATTATTTATTTCTCAACGGCTTAGCAATAGCTTAGTTAATTGAATATTTTAATGTCATTTCCCCTTACGAACCCTTTAATAAATATAACTAATTTTAGCATACATTTATATCCTGAAAACTTACAATTTACTGTTACATTTAAATTATAGAAAAACACACAAAATATCCCTGAAACGAGAAACATATTAACATTTATAATTTCATATGATAAATCACCTATGCAAATAAATCACATTTTATCAGAATGTTTTACCTATTCAAAATAAAAAAATATACCCTATATTTTCCATATAATTATTCACTTGTTTAGTCAGAATCTATGCATGTATAGCATTTCCTGTTCTTCAAATCAACCCCACATGATCAGAAAACAATTTAGCAAAAATTTACTTCTTGATTTAGCGTTAAACATTTCGAATATTCTCCCATTTTTTTATATAAAAAAACAAATTATGAAAAAACCTCACATATTAACAGATAAAAATTTATAAAAACAAATCACATATTAAACATTTATAATCATTAACCTCACCTATTTTGATAAACAAATCTTATTGAGAATATAACCCAAATTGACAACCAATGTCATCATAAACATTTACCTAACTTTAAACATCAGATTTAAATAATAATATTAACACACAATTTGTAAAATCAACATTTATATATACACAGAAATCATGCCTCTTTTAATTTACCAATTAATAATGCTTTTTGACTGTTACTTGTTTTCGAACAATATTTATTTACGGATCGTAAATCTGAGGATTACTACAACACAAATTATATGTCTTCTGAGAATTTTGTTATACTAATTTTAATTTGTTAATTTCAAACTAACTTCATTTGCAACTCTTTATGCCGGGTTAATTTGTGTACCTTTTCCTATTTTAGTGTTCTAACTCGTTTGGCCGCCATTTTGGCTTTGATGACTTCTAACTTAAAATGGCGCCTCTTCTCCCTATTGATTCTTCACTTCTAATATAAATAAAGTTATTACCTTTATAACAAAGTTTATTTATTATATTTTTTTAATTAAAGAGAATTACTTGAATTATCATTTTCCCCAAAAGTAAGTGAATTTACTAATATATAGATTTTACCGTGAAGAAAGTGACTACCTTTATATTTTCCTGCCTTTTCCTGGATCCCGCATAGTTTTGGGCTCTTCAGAGTTTGTGGAGTGAGTCTTCTCTCCCTGGTCTTCTTGCTTCAGCTCATTCCTCTGTCACGCGTCCCCATGAATTTTATTTTTAAAAGTTCAGAATTCTTATCCTTGTTTTTCTAAATGCGTATCACTGATTTTATTCCCAATTTTAACACAGTCTCTTGATAACTTGATATTTACTTTTTTATTGTTTCACATTTAACAGTTTTAAAATTTGCTTTGGCTAGTGGTACTATCTACTACCAAATATTTACGGTTTATAAACTTTAGAAACCTTGGTTTTTTAACGCTTAAAAAGCGGAGGAAGTTCAAAATTCGTCCAGCGCTAACACCACTTCGAGATTCACTGACCACTTTTCCCTTCAGCTTCCATACTCCCTGGTCTCACCTGTTGTCTCTGATCATATCAGCATGCCTGTTAGAAAATGATATCATACGACCTACCCCTTAAAATCACCTGATCCTTACGTCAGAATTATCGGTGTTGAAAGCTTCTATAATTTAATACAAAAATTTTAATCTGGTCGTAACTTTTTAAATTTGTAATTTAGGCAATTTCTTTATTCTTGATGTTCTTCATAATTTTTTTTGCACATTTTCAAATGTCGATGAACATTCTACGTTAATGTTTACTTTTCCTCTATTTTTCTTTGTTGCTACCTCCATTCAACTCAATAAACAAAAACCTCCCTGCATTAAAAATGGTTTTATATCATAAAATTCGTTGAAATATCTTATGACACTGTATTTATATTTATATTTATGTTTGTTTTCGAAAATTAAAAATTTATATTTTTTAAATATTAAACTTCCATTTTAATGCTTAAATTCTCAATTAATGTCCGTTGCAACACACACACACACACACACACTGACACACACATAAGTGCACATATATACATATATACATATATATATATATATATATATATATATATATATATATATATATACACATAGATATATGTCTTAATACTCTTAGTCCAGGCAACGATGTCCAATGTTAAAAAAAAAAAATTGTCTAGTTCTGAAAGTTGTGTACTTAGCTGCCCTCAAGAACGTACAAAAAGTCCCAGACGGTCGGAGGTGAGCATTTTGGAGGGAAGCAATTTGGTACCTATTTTTTCAGTTTTTGTCAATTATTGTGGAATATATTACTATTTTCTGTAATACTTTACTTATACTTTAATAATTTAGGTATTATTTTTATAACATTTTGTTGTCATAATAAAAACTATATTAATATAAAATAATTTCTATAAAGCCTTTTAAGACCAATTTATAAATTATAAATAATTCTTTTTTATCAGAATACAAATTATCAGGATATTTTGTACTCGTAATTCTGATAAGCCTTTATACTTCCAACACCAATGGTGATGAAGTTGAATTGCAAGTTAGTCATTACCCTATAAATAAACAGTGATGCCGTGTGTGATATCAATATTATTCCTTGCAGCACATGTTAGAAAGGTTAGGCCAGGAATGCACAATCAATGCTGCAATTAGAAATCACATTTATTAAAATAATAAAATTAATTATGGATGCGACAGATTTACTGTTGCTGGGAATAATTTAATTACTCGTTTTAATCTGAAATATGTTAAACACTTTGTTTATAAAACATGAAGCAAAAGTGAAAAACAAAGTCTTATCACATATTTATGTTACTGGAGGTCGAAAGGCCAAGGTAGGTTCTATTCGATCCAACTAAAGCGGTTTGTGTTCTTGAATGAGTAGAAATGCTTTGGGATGATTCAAACCATTTTAAAATGTTCATACCATGTGATTAGTATTATTGCGAGTTCCATTGTTGCCACTTTCCTATCGAACAAAAAAAATTCACCCCCTCGGAGCTCAGACATTTACTCCTTCTTGTGTTTTCTACAGAGTGGATAGAAATCTGGGCCAGCAAACCTATGTTTTTAGGAAGGATAGTGAATTATGATCGTTACCGTGGCTTAGCATGGACAAAACCATTGACAAACTGTTTGTTTTGTTATATTTTAACCTCATTCAAAATATATTCTCAATACACTTGAAAATGAAAAATACATAAATAAATGAACGTTTTTAAAAACCGATAGGCCTATATATTTTGAAACTATTTGAAAGGAATATTTTGTTACCTGGGAAAATGGGAATATTTTGTAAATATTTTATTTATACATAAGATATTTGGTTTAAAAACGTAACATTGATACCCGTTAAATCTAATAAACATCTAATTTATTACGAGTGCCACAATTCGCTACTTTTTAAGATATGACACATTGCAATGAAACCTTGTAGCAGAAAATTATTATTTTATTTTATTTAGATCATTCCGAAATAAAAGCCTGCGTTTAAAAAGTCATTGTTTATTTTATCCTTTCTAGTCTTTTGATAATTTCACAAAACATTTATATAATTTGACAAGTATTATACTCTGAAAAAAAAGATTTATATTTCACTTAATAATAGCATTTTTTGATTAGTCAAAATTAACTAATTTTTTGCACTATTTCTCAGCTACAGCTGTAGATACATTAAATTAAATAGCTAATATATATATTTTATTTATAAACGATTCATGTATTTCCATTGAAGTGACTACAAAAAAATCAACTGTAATCGAAAACCGGGAACAGGACGAAAATGTATTTAAAAATATGAACTGCAATAATTTAAAAGTGCTAATTGGTGATTTATTTATGGTTTTTTATTTTATTTAAGCGTAAACTTTCTATCAAAGATAAAATATTATGAGGATATCGGATCACTTAAACATCAGCTTATACAAATATTTATATTAAGTTAGTAAAAACTGTATTTATTTTCGCAATAAAATTTTATTGTATATTCTAAGTTCTTATTGTTAAATTATGATCAACAATACATCTATATCCCAATTTACAACTCATAGCTTAGGAAAACGCTGAAAAACAATAAGGTACTAGTATTAGATGAAACGAGAGTTTTACAGACAGACGTTACGAACGAATGAAATAAAAGTGTAGAACAATATCCTCTAGAAGTAAAAGTAATCAAACTGTACTCATGTAGCAACTTTATAACATTGCTAATTAAAAGTAATAATACAAATAAACTATAACGTTGAAGCTGTAGCGAAGACATCGACAAGCAGACCTTTTCTGATTTTCGTAAGCACAAATCTTGTTTATAATTACATATTTTTTTTGGATCACTCCTTTAAATAGGTTTAAAACCCGTCTTGTTTGTGCTTATTAACAATAGCCTATTTGCTGTACTTGTGTATTATGCTTATTAATTATTGCTTATGGACGGTCCTTGTTAACTATGCTTATTAACTATTGCATATTAACTGCCCTTATTAAATATGTATAGTAAATATTATTTACTACCTGCCCTTATTCTATGCCTATTAATTATTAGTTATCACGTCACCCTATTTACTATGCTTTTCAGCTTTTACTTATAACAATTCTTACTAACTGTGCTCGTTAACTACTGCTTACCAACCAAGCGTAGTAAGTATAAAACCAATGAAGAATCTATTATAATTATTTAATTTTGATAAAGCATCACTTGAGCGTCAAAGAGATTTTTATAAAGTACCTTTTTGAGTAGAAGATTATAGTACCTGAAAATTGAATATTTTAAAATATATTTATTAAAGTACATAGCTTACAAAACGATTAGAACAATTGTGCATCTTGTACCAAATTCAAACAAGATTTATAAGAAATGTCCAATTTTATGTTTAACATTACATAGAATTAAATACCATTTTCCTTCCAACATGTAACCTTAAAGGAATAATTTAACTTTGTCCTTCCGGAGAGCTGTTACTACTAACCGCATAAAGAACTCTATCTAATCAGACATGTTAACGTCCCTCTAAGACACCGCAATGTATCCTTAATTACACAACTAGCCGCAAGGTAGTGCTACTAAATGACGCATCTACATCGTTGTAAATGCCAGCAGGACGTAATAATGTGTATAATTTACACTTGTTTCATTTATTAAAACAGTAGGTTGTTCGTCCATTACAACTTGCAGATCTTAGTGTAATACTGAATTAAATGGTTCTCATAGATTCTTCTTTGGTTTAATACATAATATACTTCGTTAGTAAGCAATAGTTATTAGACCCAATTGTTAAGCAATAGTTAATATGCATGGGTAATAGTTATTAGACCCAATTGTTAAGCAATAGTTAATATGCATGGGTAATAAGATCAGTTAATAAGTAATAGCTGAAAAGCATAGTAAATAAGGGAACATAAAAATACAACTTAATAGGCATAGTTAACTAAGAAAATTAATAAGCAATAGTTATTAAGCACCATTATTAGGAATAGTTAATATGCATAGGTAATAAGATCAGTTAATAAGTAGTAGCTGAAAAACGATGAAAATAAGGTAACATAAAAAGTACTAGTTAATAGGCATAGTTAACAAAGAAAATTAATAAGCTATAATTAATAAGCACAATTATTTAGCAATAGTTAAAATGCATTGGTAATAAGATCATTTGATAAGTAATAGCTGAAAAGCGTAGTAAACAGGGGAACATAAAAAGTATTAATTAATAGGCATGGTTAACAAGGAAAATTAATAAGCAATAGTTTATAAGCACAATTACTAAGCCATCGTTAATATATATGGTTAATAAGATCAGTTAATAAGCAATAGCTGAAAAGCGAAGTAAATAAGACAACATAAAAAGTAGTAATTAATAAACAGAGTTAACAAGGAAAATTAATACGCAATAGTTAATAAGCACAATTATTAGTCAATAGTTAATATGGATGGGTAATAAGATCAGTTAATAAGTAATAGCTGAAAAGCGTAGTAAATAAGGGAACATAAAAAATATTAATTAATAGGCATAGTAAACAAGGAAAATAGTTATGCAATAGTTATATACATAGGTAATAAGATCAATTAATAAGTAATAGCTGAAAAGCGTAGTAATTAAGGGAACATATAAAGTATTCATTAATAGGCATAGTTAACAAGGAAAATTAATAAGCAATAGTTAATAAGCACAACTATTAAGCAATAGTTAATATGCATGGGTATTATGATCAGTTAATAAGTAATAGCTGAAAAGCATAGTAAATAAGGGAACATTAAAAGTATTAATTAATAGGCATAGTTAACAAGGAAAATAGTTGAGAAATAGTTATTAGGCATGGGTAATAAGATCACATAGTAAATAACACATACTAGCTGAAAAGCGTAGTAAATAAGGGAACATGAAAAATATTAATTAATAGGCATAGTAAACATGAAAAATAGTTGAGCAATAGTTAACAGGTATGGGTAATAAGATCAGTTAACACATAATAGCTGAAAAGCGTAGTAAATAAGGAAAGATGAAAAATAATAATTAATAGGCATAGTAAACAAGGAAAATAGTTATGCAATAGTTAATATGCATGGGTAATAAGATCAGTTACTTGATTATTATATCATAATAGCTGAAAAGCGTAGTAAATAAAAGAACAAAAAAGTATTAATTAATAGAGAAAGTAACATAAAAATTAATAAGGAATAGTTATTAACCACAATTATTAAGAAACAATAGTTAATAGGCCTATGCATGGGTAATAAGATCAGTAATTAATTAATAGCTGAAAAGCTTAGTTGATAAGGCTAGTAAATAACGACAGTCAATAAGCAAAAGTTAACAAGTAACTGAAGATTTGGTTACTTTTCGGCATGTCGAAAGTTGTATTACATACATTTACTTCTGGTCCATGAATATAAAAATATATTAAGTAAAGTACCTTTTGCCTAAGTGGTATAGTTATTTCTTTTTATTCCTTCTAGGTACTTTTAAGAAGGGAGACAAAACTATCTAATGTTTATCACTATTTAGGTACAAAAGGCAGTGAATGTATAATACAGTATTAAAACTTGAATCGTTTTAATGACCTAATAGTAATGCGGAAAACATTTAATCTGGTATATTGCATTACTAGAATAATAATTTATATTTCGTTCCGGAAACTCGGGCTTTGCCTATTGGATAAAATATCTTAAAATAGCTTACGGGCCGATTCATATTAGATTGGCGCATATGCACGTGAGTACCATAGAGTAGGATTATGGGCAACCCTGAGTAAGGAATTATACGTGCTTGCTATATTCTAATAACAGAATGCCTGAAAAAATGAAAATGCATAATACATACTAAAATATCATTGATTTCTTGGATCCAATTTGTTTTATTTGATTAGGAAATATTTTAGAATTTTTACTATATTGAAAACGATTTATTTTAAGTTCTAAATTTAAACATTGTGAATGTATTTGAAATGAATATTTTTTTACCTCTGCTAGATACAAACATTTTTGCTAGTGAATCGGTCTGTGAGATAACGTTTCGACGAATATAGGCCTATTACTGTACTTGACAAACAAGTATTCTCAGTGGGTATAAAAGACAAACTTCTCCTCACTTTATTTTCTAAGAGTATGTTTTTATTTATTATATCTATTATTATGAAAAACCTAAAGTAAACTTTCAAAACAACTTTTTATTAGTTTTAAACTATTTTATGATGTAATGTAAGCCTAATTATATTTTCCTAGTTATCTTTGTTTAAACAAGCCTTGTACATTTATTCGCAACTTTCAGTAGGTTTTTGTATTTGATTATATTTATTCACATGTTCTGTTTCCTTGAGATTGTCACATACAAACACAAGGAAATATCTGGAGAGAATCTCGGTTGCCACGATCGAATGCAAAGAACAATAAATAAGAAGTGCAAAGAGCGAGGTATTCGATTCCGTAAGATGTTGTCTCTGAGGACACCACTTGCAGATGTCGAAGCAGAAGAAATGAGTGATTTACAACCACATCCTGAATCCTATCCTGAACGTATGGTTTCCGAATATGGAGATGCTGGGCTACAACAATGTAAGGATTATTCAGATTTGGTATAATAAAGTATGGAAGGCTTAGTAGATCTGTGTCGGGGGGGAGATTTCGACCTTCACAGGGAACTAAGGATGCCCTTCTTTAGAGAAGTGATGCAAAGTTTCGCCAGGAAGCCTCAAGAACATCTGCTTCGCCGTCCCAAATCCAAAGTACTAAATCTGTCCGGCAACGTTCTTTATTGGCTTGATTCTTGTGCACTAAAATCTATAGGGATTCACTGGCGGACAATTTTTGTGTAAATTATTAGTCCAAACGGAAATAATGACACACCTATTGTGATTGCAAGTGTGATAGAAGTTTGAATAGAATAAACTGCGTTGAATGCAAATAGTAATAAAAGGTCATGTATATATTTCCATACAGGTATAGATGGTTAGTAAAATTTTTTCCCACTAAAATTAACTAAAATATTTTTTGAAATTAGGAAGTGCTGTTATTTCTTCTATAAATAAGGGCTTTACTTTTATGATACAAGGGTTTGTAATTTTAAAATTGGTTTTCCTCAAAAAAATATATGTGTGTGTGTTTGTGTGTGTGTGTGTGTGTGTGTGTGTGTGTGTGTGTGTGTGTGTGTGTGTGTGTGAGAGAGAGAGAGAGAGAGAGAGAGAGAGAGTGGACGGGGATTCTGTTTCTGAATAATTTAATAATAATTTATAGATTGCATCTGTAACTCAAGTAGTAATTTCACAGAAACGCAAAACCATTTTTAATAAAATTTGCTGAATTTGTTTAGTAATTAAAACAGAAAATATTTAATGTTGAAGTAGCAACATGTTTCCAGTATATACGTTCTATATAGCAAACCCTTTTTATGTTTCTGACGGAATAATGTGTACTAGGAAGTTAATGAATAGCATAAATTTAATGGGATTTCTGACTTCAGTAACTTTGAAGCATCTGATCAAAAATATTGTACTTTTTTAAAATGCTGACAGCGTTGTTTGAGTAGATCGTTGTAACAACCTACCAACTATTTCACGTTTTTTAACACACGGCTTTAGTCACAAAATTTTCCTTTATTATCTGGTACTCGTGTTTCCACAGTCAGGAATTTAAACAAAATATAAATATTGTTCTACATTATAATACTCTTGTACAACATACAAATTATTCCTTCTACAAAGGTGGTAAATTACAATTTGTTAAAGTATGAAAAATCTACAAATAGAGTATTTACTCGTTTATAAATATATTAATAAAGTATTTAACGGGTGTTTTACTCCTTTAATAATTGTTTACTCCTTTAAGGTCAATATATCCTTGTTTTTATAGTAAAAAAATATATTACGTTTGCCGTAAAAACACATTAAAAGATATCAGGTTCAATGCAGATATTAAAAACAAAATTTGAGCCTAAATTACTATGTGTACTAAGTGTAACGTCTTACATAAGATATCCTGACAACCAAAAAACCCATTTACCCAAAACCCAAAAAGCCTGAGTGAAGGCTTTATTATACCATAAATATAGATTCTAACCAGTTTAAATAAGCAAAAACAAAACCTCATTAGACAAGGAAAATGATATAGTGTTGAACCGAACAGAATGTGTTTGGGAATATATGTTCATTGGGAGAGTTGTGAGAGAGATCATAAAAAGTAGTAAGTGAAAATAACTATGTAAAGGATTGAAGTGAGAGGAAATGTTTTTTTTCCTAAAAGACGAAAATACTGTATGTTAGAGAATATGTTTCTATTGCATATTTTTCATCCTTGCCGTGTATGAAAGAAAGCGTTAACATTTAAAGATTCAAGACTTGCTTCTGAAGGACAGATAGTGAAACCACACTAGGCGCAGAGAGAATAGAAAACCCAAGTGAATTTCAAGATTCGGCTTAGTATTTCTAAGAAATTGTCGCTGCTTTCAAAGACGTGGAAATATTATTATAACGGTTGGTATTTTTCAGACGTTACAATAATCTTATTCTGATTCCTTCCTCAACAGTATCAGGTCGTCATCATCATTATATATATAAAATTTTATTAAATGTAATTTTTTATAACCTGCTATTAACTAAATTGATTACACTTCCTTAAGATGGTAAAAACTATGCAAATATATTTTATAATCATTGTGTTTTAAGTACTTATGATTTTTATTTAATTACGACCAATTATAAGGAATAAAATTTTTAAAAAAGTTAAATTATTGTTAAAAGTAAGTTTCACTTTCAAAAACCATTTCAACATCTTAAAGATATGTAGCATATTATCATTCATTAGCCAACACATGCATTCACGTATTAAAAAGCAGAGTTAGCAAAATCACTGATATATCATAAAAAATAAACAAAGACCAAACATTGGGAAAATTAGTATAAAAAAATAAACATATTGGCACACAGAAATGAAAAGTTCTTGAAATGACAAGTATAAAAAACTGAGATAAATTTCATATTTTTGTCACCATTAAAGGTTATTTGAAATGGAGTGAGAAAATACTGTAATTGTTTCAGGTAGAAATGATGTAACCTAAATTGTCTAGATTAATATTTTTATTTATTACATTTCACATTAATTTACTAAAAGAAGATTTTTCTCACTGCAAAACATAGGTGATCAAAAAACGTGTACAATCAGGCATTGTTTTAAAAATTATTCAGTTTTTAATAGCCTACAGAGATAAATACTTTAATTTAAAAAGGTTTAATAGAATCTGCTAAATGTGGTTATTAATAAATTAGCGTCGTTGATAGAAAACAATTATTAAATGATAAAAAATTTCTGAGTAAAACATTTAATTACCGAATTTTATGATAATCGGTTCTTAAAATGTGCTAGTGCCTCGTTGTAAGCCGAAGATGGTTCTCCGTGCAAAACATAAAGTTATAAGAAATAGTACTTTAAAAAACATCAATACAAAGTTAGTACATTATAATGACTAGCGTGAAGAATCTCACAAAGACAGTTAGAGGATGTTATATGAATGCGAATAACCTCAGCATTTTTTCCTTCACGTGGACTATTGTTACGGCCTATTTATGGACATTTAATGTTCTAATTTCCATTAGACATTTCGAACATTTTGTTTGAAGGTTAGAAAGAAAATGGAGGAGATACAAATATGGAACTTACAAGAAGAATTTATACTTCTGAGGACCTCCATTACACATTCCTCTCGCGACACTGCCATTACAAGAACAAAGCTAAGAGCCAATGGCATACTATCAACTACAATTAGGAGCATTGAACATCTGCAAGTGCCTATACCTATAATAACTCAGCCAACCTGAATCTAGTGGTGATTTAATCTAATGACAGATAACGGCTTGTTACATAAAGCCATTGCTATCCCAGTGCAACAGATGTGTCGCATTTCCAAATGTCAAGTAACAAGCGATTAAAACAAATAGCCAGTGGAGAGCGAAGGTAATTGTTCGCTATAATCTGTTTGAAACGACGAAGTACGTAATTTTCAATGATGCCACTGGAACTAAATATAGTCTACAAGATTTCTAAGGCAATGTTAAATTTATAATCAATATATTATCACAATCAGCGAAAAGCATTTGTTAAAATAAATTTCACACTGTCTTTAGATTAAGAACAATAAATTATGCCTTTAGATTAAGAACAATACATTATGTTTTTAGATATAGGTAAAGGATATATTTTCAACAAATTATTTTCGTTTATATATTGAATCTAATATATTTAACAATAATCACCATAAATGTAATTATGTTTTAATTAGATGACGAATACTAGTAATGAAATATTACAATATACAACAATATTACAATATTTAACTTTCAATTCAAAGCTATCATTTCTTTAATCTTTAGTAAATGTTACTTTTATTTTTATAGGTTTGATACTCTCAATTTCTTAAACGAAATTCTAAAATGCTTTTAAAAATATCTTGAAGCTTTTTGATTGAATCAAAATATACATTAGACCACGTTTTTGTCATTTTTTTTTTATTTAACGAATGTTTTTTTATTTCCTTTTTCTGTTTTATGAGAAACTATTATATAGATAAATGGTAGGAGAGTATCAGTGAATGGATTAATTTAGTAAACACTCTTTCATTCCAATATCAACTCATAAGATAATAACAATATAATATTCAAGAAATAATGTTTCTTTCTAGAAATTAATATTATAAATAATAACAATATCAAATGTAAGAAGATATAGTTTGAGTGGATTAAACATTTCTAAATATACTTTTGTTTCTATTGCTCAAAATAAATTAAATTATACCTAAAAATGTAAAAAGTACAAAACACTGCTTGATACTTGTAAATGTAGTATATAAGTATATACCCAGAGGTGATGTAGAATTACAACTGCTACGGAGGAATGGCGTGCCACTCTATTTTCCAAACAAACAAACACATAAAAGTAATAGAATCATAAGCATAAAAACTACACTCGCTTGCTCTCAAATTATAATGGTAGACTTAGGCTCACATATGACCAGGTCTATAATCTAAGAGTCTGTTACGCTCGAACCAGAGTTGAGACTCTGTACAAACTTTACCTAAACTTTAAGTGTCTGCACAAACTTTACCTAAACAATCAGATAAGCTTTTGAATGTATGGAAAACGTGATTGTTCGGAGAGTTATTCTGGTCCTGAGAAGTTCTGTAAAACCGGATAAAACCCTCTCTGTTTCAAGGAACGTCCTGTTTAGGGGCTGGCCGGTCCAACTCTAAGCCACAGAGCAAGTGCTTCCGGTTTTTTCATACTAGTACCAGGGGTGGTGGAAGCAAGCCTCCCGTTTGGAGCCTGTCGATAATCACCTGGACATGAGTCGTGAGTATGAGATTAGATTCGTGGGGCGTTGATACACATGTTGCACTGTAGATTTTCTCCCAACAATTAGTATCTATCATTGTGTTCTTGTTTTGGACGAAGGGAAAAGAGACGATCAAATTGAGTGTCACATACACACACACACACACACACACAAACATTCATTTATCATTCCCCGACTGACTTACTCATTTTTGTCTTTGGATACTGTTATAAACCTGGCCTTAGTCCCTAATTAATCTAGCTTAACGAGTTAAATTATTTTAAACTCTTGCTTATTAAGGTATTTGACGGTTATTTGAACAAACACGAAGCATAGAAAATGAGCGTCCCGCTAGTGCTTAATATATATACAGTATCGGTTTTTAATATTGCTTTCCGAATTCTTAATGGTGAACAATGAAGGTGCAAAGAAACCTTTGTATAGTTACAAAGAAAATACTTCTTCTGACAGTTCAATATTTTTGGGTATCGTTTTCACCCAAATAGCTTTACTGCTGTTTTTAAGATTGCACTTGATGTTTGATCGAGGCTTTGTTGCGGGAAACTATACGCCACTGACCGACTCAGCGCATTTATTTTAGTTTTTTTTAATCAAAAGAGGGATTAGGAAAGAAAATCCTCTTTCAAGGTTTCAAGAATAGACAAAATAGAAGGTGTAGATTTTAAACATGGGTTTTCGACAAAAATGTATTAGTTTAGAAAACTAGAGAGATAATTTATATTAAATTGTCTTTTGTGTGAATGGTAACTTTATGCTTGGAGAAGGAACTTTAAAATGGTTTTTTTTTTAAACAATGACTCACAATAAAACGGTTAAGCACTTTTTGCAAAAAACATTCTTAGAACGTTCGTTGAAAAAAAATCTTTAAGAATTTTAGTACTGTTAACGCAAAATGGATGTTCAGTAGAAAATGAACGGAAAGTAATCATAATTGAGTTTTTTTTATTAACAGGAATTCACGAGATATCTTTTAAGCATGAAAAAATATGTTGTCATTGCCATTAGTATTTTTTTTATTTATAAATAGTAGAAGTTATTATGAATTGTTTCTCATCAGTATTGAATAGAATTATCAGGATTATATAACCGTCGGCAAGCTAAACATTATCACCTGACAGAATCGATTAGGTTAACGGGAACTAGAATTACTAGAATCTGAGGAGCAACTTCGAAGCGGACTATTGACATTTTCTATGATAAAACGTCCTACAACTTCCTGCAGTTCCTAAATGCTTATTTTAGGTTAAATAAACGGTACCGTGAACTTCTGAACTTGAAGTTTCATTCCAAATATTTAGCTAAAGCAGGTACTAAACGGTTAGGTTTTAAAACTATGTCTTAAATAAATTGTTTGAATAAAATTATTTAGTGGTTAATTTTCTGTAGTAAGTTAAAAATATGATTTATATTTGATAGGAATGCTACAAATGTCTATAAGTGAGACTTTTATTTGATTTTTTAATAAATTTAGATATATTAATTAGAGAATAATTTATTATTTTACAATTATTAGCTATGTTCCTGTAAATTAGCTGTTATAAGAGAGATGAATTTTTAAAGTACTAATTATGAATTTAAATTGTTGTCGGTTTTACACATTTGTTATTTTTACAGTACATGGTATTGTATAGGCTCAAAATATAGGGTAAAAACCTCATATTATTTAGAAATTTAAAACTCCAATAGTTTTTAGAACAATAAAACTTTGACTTAAATATTAACTTTAATTTGTTTGTTTTTGTTTCTTTTAGAGGTAACTCCTTATATTTCTTGAACACACACACTCACACGCATACAGGCACTCTAAAGTGTCGATACAGTGCGAAATATAAATGAATAGTGCTTTTTATGTCATAAAATAATACTTAGATATATAGTCACAGAACCTAAAGACTGGTCATTTAGAATAGAAAAATGCGGGAGATTGTCTTATAAAATACAATTTAAATATAATATCCACTAATGGGTATTTATACTCCTTAGAGAGTAAAGTATTGTTAACCTAAATCTTAATGATTTGTAGATTTATTATTCTTATTCTTATTTATTATTTATTTATTATTCCTTATTACACTCTTGCTATTACTTGCGACCAGACCTTTTGTTAACTAAAGATGGTTAACATTTCTTCAGCCTCGAAGAAGTCGTAAGACGAAAATATTTCTTCCAAGTGTAAGTTAACAATTTAACAACCTTTAGTTAATAAAAAAGTCTGGCCGCAAGTAATAGCAAAATTGTAATAAGTAATTAACAACCAGCTCGTCATGAACAGCAACAATATTTGGATATTTATTACTTCTATTAGATTATATTATTGTTTTTAGTTGCCTCTATAATTAACGTACAGAATCTTCGGATATTTGCGTTATATCCAAGCAACATACAAACACACAAACACACAAACGCACATACACACACACATATAAAACTTCATATACACAAAATACCACTTTATGAAACACATACATTTATATAAATTTATTACAATTGTTAAATGGGTCTATAATTCATGCTATCATAATTTGGTGTAATTCTACTATAAAAGTAGATAATTTTTATGGGCCCGAAAAACCTATAATGTTTTTCGAATTATTGTTTCAGGAAATTTTTCCTAAAATATTTGTATCCATTCAATAACTGCAATCAGTGTAATTTGACAACATGTACCATTATAAATGCTAATGTTACAAATGTTGGATTTGTAACAGTACCGTACATATTTGCAACAAAAGAAGCAGTAAAACTGAATTAAATGGCAAATATTAATACCTTTAAAATTTCCTTTCTTATATTTCTCTAAAGCAAAAACAAATCTTGAGTTGCATCAAGACGAAATATACACACGTATATTTGTCAATACAAATACTCTTTGTATATACTCTTTGTATATTTCTTTTGGCAAGAAATACAATTGTGTTAATTATTTTTACTGTTTTACGATTTATGATATATATTGATTTGGTAATATTTTTAAGCCGTAATCATATTTAGAGCTTATACTATTGCTTAAATTCCACAAAATATCACATAAACATTGATCAAGTTTTAAAAGAGGATTGTCATGTTAACCCTGTAAATTTTATTTGTGTGGTTTAATTATAATTGTTTATTAGATACTTTCTAATATTTAAATGGATTTTGTTTTAGATGTGTAATAAAAGATATTGTTTACACATTTTATATATTTTAATTTTTTTTTATCACATTAATCTTTTTAAAGATTTATTCTGTTCCATGAAATTTTTTATTTGAAATTATTTATGTAAACAATTGTTAGCTATTTAATAATGTTAAAATGTATTCTTTACACCTAATCCCATACCAATTTACTCTTTACATCATAAAAAAAGTACCTGTACCCAACCTTACTATCCTTTTTATTCACTTTTTCTAATATCAAACTGAAAAAAATACCTACTTTGCCGCTTCATAACTTTTTCCAAGATTTTATTTCACTTCGGAAGCTCATTATTCTGTAAAAATTGTTTTTTAGAGATCACTCACTAGAAAACTTAATTGAAGCCTTCTTTACAAGTTATTTTCTATTTTGCAGCAGAAACAATAGCTTTCGAAAGATTGGCGTACAATTTTCAACCATACTGTGAACTAACTGCTATGTTTGATCCCTAACGAAAATTAAAACTATTGTAGAAGAATTCATTGTCGTTGACAGTGGTGGGAAATAGTTCCAATTGTATACTATATCAGTACCATACCTGATTGTAGTCTATGGAACAAAATGTAAAATGTTTCACTAAATTATTACAATATCTCTCGCAATAAAAAATATAATTTACAATGTAGGCGTTGTTTTCTTAAAGTTTATTGAAAGATATTTTTTAACAAAATATTTCTAATAAAAATTTTATTAAACAAAATGGAATTTTTTTAAAGATAAAAGGGGGTTAATATTCTATCTAGTTTTATATACTACTTTATGCGATAAAAAAAATACTTTAATTTATGTTATTTATTTGTTATTCAAACTTCAAGTTTGTTAAAAAAGTCTTTTGTCGGGTTGGAAAAACATAAAATGTTTATAAATCTTTTCTTTGTTGGTCACAAATAGGTTTAATAATTTTTTGTGAAACTGTACTTCACAATTTTACTAAGGAATATATCAGTGTAATCATTGCTATAACTGATGTAACATTATTTCGCATACATTATGGTTTCACCTAGAAAAATTATGATGTGTTTATAAAATAAAAGTTCACCTAAGTATTTCTATATAAAAAATATCTGTTTAAAATGTTAATGTTAAATCACTAAACCCCTTTAAAATTAGATAAAGACTATTTCACTCTTTGTTTCTCTGTACTATGTTCCCAGCTGATTATATGCACTTTTGACTTTTAATATAGAATAAATATGTTGGCATTTATAGACCAAAATTTATGTTATTCATGAGGTTTTATATGTTTGATTTATTGAATTGTTCATCATATTAAATATATTTATTTTTGCTGACTACGATTTAATTTGCTTTTTATACCTCTCCTCCTCTCTCTCCCTCTTTTGTATATATATAAACTTGCAACACTGTTTCCTTGTATTCACTTATCACTTAAACTTTAATGTACATAAACAAAAATCTTACTTGGTATATATCTGAGCCGGCCTTCGAGAACTTTAATTACGTGTCCTCATTTTCGAGCATATTCTGAGCATATATGGTACATATATATATGTTTATACACAAACAATTATATGTTATATATAATTAGGAGTATACTAATTAATAATATATATATATATATATATATATATATATATATATATATATATATATATATATTAGTAGTAGCACAAAGATTTCAACTACAGAAACATTTCTACAAATTTGAGTTTGTAGATAGAGCTTCAATATCATGATGCTTCAATACTTTAAGTTGAGGTAAAGCTTGGATCACATTATTTTATAAATGTTTCTGTTCTTGAATATTTTTACTATAGTAAATAAATATTTATCAAGGAAGAATGTCATCTACTAATAATATATATTTATGTGTGTGTGTGTGTCTATTACTTATTTAACGTTACAAATAAAATTTGTTAAACAAATATTTTGATAAGACATGTGGGTTAATATATGCTAAATGATTCAAGAGAAGTACATTCTTTGGAGCACAACTTTCCTTTTCACTAGCATGCTACACAACACTGCAATTGTTCCACAAACGTCTCGCTCACTCTGAGCTTTAAAGTTAGACGCACCAAGTACTCCACCAACCGCACTCAGTGATTCAACCATTTCCAATCAGAATCATCAGATGAGCTCACTTTCTTTATGACTATAAATTTGCAAACAATATCCTAATTGTTATACTTTTATTTTTTGTTTACAGTTTTCTATTAGTTCAGTTAATTAGTTTAGTTGTTACAGTTTCAGTTACTTCGTAATCTGAAATGCGACTATTTATTCTTTGAAATAATTGTTCAGAATAATTCTACATCTTATGAATTAAATTTAATAAAAATCAAGAAATTGATATTTATAGAATTTTTTGTTTTAAGAAATAATTAAAACACTTATTTATATATAAAAAAACCCTTGGAAATGGGCAAAAAAATTAATTTTAATTTGCTGTCTTAAAATCCTGATATAATCGCATTTCTTTAAACGCATATAATATTTTGATGATAGACCATAATAATTTTTCCTCATGAGAAGAATATATTAAGTAAATATAGACCTACCATAAAAACATGTAAATGTATAATCGTTCAATATATGAAAAATACGTTAATTTTTATTTCAAGCTAATAAGCTTCAAATTAATGACCCCCAACTGTTGTTTAAATTAATATAGTTTTTTAAATTCTAAATTTTTATTATTTTTTAGTTAATTAATAAAAAAAAGGTATTTATGTAATATGCGTTTTAGGTACTTAAAATGAATGGTATTTAAAAAAATGTAGACGAAACGAACAATAATAAAGTACTCTCTGGATCAAAAACATTTTTAAAATAATATTTTTCAAGATTAAGGATTAAATTGGGTTTTCAACAAGATAAGTTGAAAAATTTAAATTTTTACTGAGCACATTATATTTTTCAATAGGTTAGTTGAATCAATACTTTTTCCGTCAATTCTATTCATTCTATTAATTCCGTCAATTCTGAATAAAATATTAAAATTTAAATTTAAAACTGTAAAAAAAACATTCATGAGTTTAAAAAATGTTTACCTTTATTCTACGATATTTTACGTATTTACAAAAACAATTGTGTGGTTAATTCTATATCTTGGGTATATTTATCAGAAAAACGTTATTAGCAATAATAACTCATATAGTATTATTACAACACAGATATAAAAATTGTAAAATTAGTATAGATATAATAAAATATATTTATAATTATTAAAATTTTAAAAAAATTATTCAACTGATGTTGCATTTAATTATTAAAACAAATCGTATCTTTAAACTATATCATTTATGATAATAAAACGAAATTACTTACACTTTAAAAATAATAAATAAAAACAAAAATAATTTTAAGAAAATTAAGTATGGAAAATGAACTTATACGAATGGAATTTTAACAACAATTGTATTAGTTTTTTAATGTTTCATATTGTTTAAATACATTGTAAACCGATCTTACTGTAAAAAGATTTTTAATACACGAAAAACCCAGGTTATTGTTAATATAACAGCTTTCTGGAAAAAGTTCAAATTATATTTTTATTTAAAGTTATTATTATTATTATTATATTATAATTCTAACTGGATTTAAAAAAGGTATTTGCTTAAGAAAAAAAATACAAGCTATGATGGTCATAAATCCTAGACAACACTGATTCCAGACCGATACTGAAGAAATAAAAGTGTAATCCAATTCGTTTCGAAAGGGGGAAGAGTGAGAGGTCACTATAACATAAGGTTACTTGGAGTTGCATCACATAAACATAAACCAAACTTTACACGCTGTCCCTTTCCCCTCTACATCCCCACCCCACCCAAGCACACTTGTGAATCATATTATACATTTCCCACTTATTTTGGGAGATTCCTTAGCTTACTCCCACCCTTAAATCTCCGCGGAACTAGTACACTATATAAGTTGCCTGAGAAGATTGAAGGCTTACCAGTTGTGTGAATAAGTGTAGCCAAAGCGGTTATTGTAGACGAGTCTTATTGCCCGGCGTTTGTTAAGGAGTTACAATGTTTATTTTACAGGTAAGTTGTACTGGTTTTTTATTTGTATTTTTTGTGATTCATGTTGTTTATACTTATTAAACATTTACTTTTAGTGATTACACAGCTCTAAAGATATATGAATAATTTAAAGTTATTTTATATTTTGTAAACATTTTTAATATGTAAAGTTTTAAGTATTTGAGTAAAGTATAACAATTTACAAAATATTTGATTTAATCTGTCAGAAAATATAATAATTTTTTTACTTATTTAAAAACTATAATTTAATACTACTTATGCAGGTAAGTAGTTGAATGCATTTTAAATTAAAAGCAAGTACTATATAAAAATGTGGTTATGTATAATATATATGTAGAGATATTTAGACATATCACATTAAATTTATTAAATTAATTTTATTAAATAATTATTTGAAGTTTATTCTAGATGATATATTAAGAACAAATTGCAGGATACATAGACTATAACTTATACTTTAAAAAACATATCAAAATTTATTAACTAGAACATTTATTATGCCATATTAATTTTGCGTCAGAAAACAATTTTATCATTTTAATAACATAAGCTCATACTAATATCTACAATAAAATAATACTGTTTATAATAAATAAAATAGAATGAAGTACGGTTTAGAGAAAATTCAAGTTTTGTTATTTTACTAGTAATATTTAGATGTTCAATGATTTACAAGTTTGATTTATTGCTTTGTTATTTTTTGTCTTCACTATAAAAATTACACGTATGAAATTAATTCCTACTTTATTTTTAAACTAAAAAAACAAACATTAAACAAATTTTGTAATTTTATAATATATTATAGTTATTTCCTATTTCATGAAACATTTATCCCCAAGTTAACAACATTAATAATGTTACTTATGTTACAGCATTTAAATATGTTATATTAGGTTAAATTATTAGATAACACAGAACTACGAGTCCATAAATAAATTAAAACATTAAATGAAAAAAAAAAATACTTAATATACACAGATATATTATATTTTGTTATAGATGAAAACACAATCAAATTTTATAATATAAACAATTAAATTTAAAACTCTTCAAAAGGAGTTAGTTATATATGTGAGTGTATGTTTGTGTGAAAGGCTATTATATAATATGAAAGGTAATTGCAATGTTTGAAAACGATGTAATACTCTAACCAGAGTAAATATACTAACGAAATGACTGCTAATATAAAAACTTTGCATGTATTGATGTTTTAAAGCTATAAATGTAAAACATAAATAAATATCTTGTATATGTCTCTCTATGAGCCTTCTGCTTTTGATAATTTACCATCAATATTATGTATAAGTCTATATATAGTTACACTAAAAGATATAAATAATTTATTTATAAAGGGTTTTAAAAATATTTTGCTATCAAATTATTGTAGGCTCATTAAAAATAGTGTAACAAACTTTATTTAGATAATATATTTTGTAATGTCCAAAATTGAAAACGTCCGCTAAGGCAATGTTACATTATCTTTAAACTTCCTAGATTTCAGTCACTTTTACACAATTTCTACCAATATTGAGGTTATGGAACTTTGAACTAAATTCAAGGTCAGTTCGTAAACTTGTTTCGCCTTAATGCATTTCCTGAAGAGAACTGGTTCATATCAAGTAATTAATTCTTCGCCAGCTCTCTGCGGAAAGTGAGGGAGCGTTTAGTTGTCACCACGAGGCAAATAATTGCTTTAATTAGTCTAGCGTACATTTATGGCAGCAACAATTATTTTATAAAAATAATTGCAGTGAATGAATTCACTGCAGTGAATTATACACTTGTTTTTTAGTTTTGTTGTTAAACATTCATACTATTTAGGGTTTTATCATAGAATCTTTAAACAACACGTATCTAAACAAGTGATCATTCGTTTTTCAAATACGTTTTAACCTGTTCGATTATATTTGTTCCACAAGAAAATTATTATTTTTTTCATAAGAAAAACCAATTTAAAAATTTACAATAATTAAACCCTTCCAACATGAAATTCTTTTTTATGGCAATTACAAAATTAGGAGAAATCTTCATTTCAATTAACGAAAAAAATGTAAAATTTCAAGTTTAAAAATCAATGATTTTAAAAACAAGGAAAGACCAAAATTGGTAAAATGTCAGTGAAATCTAATTTAATAGTTAAAGATAGTTGTAGTATTTGTAGCTTGATATAGTTCTGGCAGTTCCAAAGGAACTGATTTTCCAAATCCTCCAAGCACGTCTTAAGTTGAAGAGGTCAAGTGATTAGGTAAGCTTGACGAGAACTATTTCAGTACCATCTGAAAAGATATTTTCAATCAAAAGCGTTCGTGAGGCTATTACTTCTGGGGGTTGGTTTATCCTGCAGAGTAAAATATATTCTAGCTGGTATCATTTCTCGAGGTAAAGTAATAAAATGTTTTTAAAAATATTGAGAAAGGAAATTGATTTATTTAATTGTGAAAACATTTAAAGGACATGTGCTAAAACATGTATTTCCATATTTCTCACAATCATTTGGTGTTCGTAAAAAATGCTTTCAGTTATGCTGCAAGTACACAGACCGAAATAAAACCAGGAATGTTGTTCCAGCTGCCTTGGCTTACATCTTTGGTATTCCGTGCATCTTCACAGTGATACGTCCAGTCGGACAAGCTATAACGACATTACCTGCTCTTTTTTACACTTCATATTATCTCTAGGAAGCTTTTTTTTTTGTTGTTATTGCTTAATTGAAATCCAAGTATATTATTTAATTTGATCACTGATTTAATAGTCTTAATTTTGGATTATAACTAATTGGATATTGTTTTGTAATTGGTTTGCTTGTTAACAATGGCTAGAGACAAATAATTCTTAAAACAAATAAGTCCTCTAAAATACGTACTCTGTTTAAATGTTTTATCTAACAAAAAATATTACAAAATACCTGGTTTTACACAAAAATGTGTAGATATATGTAGTATAGGCGTAAAAGAAGAAAATTATTTTATAATATTTAAAGTTATTTAGATCTTACATGTTCAAATATTTCTGAATAATTAGGTAAAAGTTTTAATTTTACAAAAATTATCCTGTGCCAATACGAAAACTTGAAAATAATTTGTAAAGTAATCAACAAATGGATCCACAAGACAAGTGAACTCAATGATGTTTCTATAAGATATATTATTGAACTCAAATCTGTCTCTTGAATTTACCTCTTGGCGTTGTTTTTACGTTACCAAAGGCATATAACATACGTGTTTACATACTATTTTGCATGAAAATGTCTTTCAGTTTTTTTTTTACCTTGACGTTATGACAAAAAAGGGTTTTTTCTAATTGAACTCAAAAGCTCTCGAAGTGGTGTGTGTGTGTGTGTGTGTGTGTGTGTGTGTGTGTGTGTATGTGTATGTGTGTGTGTGTGTGTGTGTGTGTGTGTGTGTGTGTGTGTGTGTGTGTGTGTGTGTGTATGTGTGTGTGTGTGTGTGTGTGTGTGTGTGTGTGTGTGTGTGTGTGTGTCTGTGTGTGTGTGTGTGTGTGTGTGTGTGTGTTTGTGTGTGTGTGTGTGTGTGTGTGTGTGTGTGTGTGTGTGTGTGTGTGTGTGTGTGTGTGTGTGTGTGTGTGTGTGTGTGTGTGTGTCTCTGTGTGTGTGTGTGTGTGTGTGTGTGTGTGTGTGTGTGTGCATATATTGTATTGCCAATTACAAACTACGTAACTAAGTAAAAGCAGATTGAACTTCAAAATTTCACCACTGTGGAATTTCAACGAACAGTTATAGCGTTAAAACACTCTGTCTTAGAGAGAGTGCAGGAATGAATTCTTGACCATCCTTTGCCTGGTTATGTAATTATCCAACAATTACAATAATAAAACAACGTATCCTCATGTACACATTTCAAAATAACACTCCTTGTACTTAACCTTTTCAATAATAATAGCTGTTGAATTACCAAATACGTAGATGTAACAGCATCAGATCTTATTAATTCCTTGAGCTTTCTATGATTGCATATATCACGTTTCACAAATAAATAACTCGCCTCCGGTCTTTTGTATTGAATGTCGAATCTTTCTTTCTAACTACGATATAATTCAACTGCTATTATTTTCATACCCCTATAGTTAATGCGAGACTTCTGCGGTGGATAGAAGTAACTGCGATTTCCGTTGTATTAACTTACGTTACGTAATATATTGTCACTCAATTAATCTTCGCAGCAATAAATATTTAATGAAAGTACTACAATATCAATGTAAAGAAATATTGGAATAAATTGTAAGTAGCTAACACAATTGAAAAAACTAAATAATTGTTTGACAAAATTGTATTTGTATGATAAATTGGTGAAATATATTGAATAAATAAAGCCTACTGGCTCAAATAAGATTTTCGTTAAATCGTTTCTACAATTCAATTGGAAGCCAATCATCTTTAGAAAAACCTATTTAAACACTCCCGCATTATATTTATGTATGTAGGGGCTACTTACAATTAGGATACATACAACATATTTTACGAAGGGAATGTATGTATATTTTATGAAGAATGTATGTGTAGGATAATTAGGTTTGAAGCTTATGTTTCTTTTTTCTTGAATAATAAAATATACCTACACAAATATTATAAACAAACATTTTTATTTTATCACTTTAACAATAGTTTATGACTATCCGAACTTTAAATTCTGTAAATTTGTGAAAACACACTGAAAAGACCCCTTTTGGTATTTGACGATAGACAATATCAAGGAAAACTTCATATCGATTTGGGATAGCAAGTTGAAAATTTTCTGGTATTTGGCGATAGAGAATTTCAAGGCAAAAGGATATAAACGTCAAACCCCTCTGATATTTGGCGATAGCAAATTTCAAGGAAAACTTCATTGCGCACAAAGATAGAAACATAGACTTCTGTTTTTATTTGGCGATAGCACTTTGGTTCATATCGCTTTGGGATAGACACTTGAAATCTTTCTGGTAGTTGGCGATAGAGAATACCAAAGCAAACGTCATATCGCTTTGGGATAGCCACTTGAAATCTTTCTGGTATTTGGCGATAGAGAATACCAAAGCAAACGTCATATCGCTTTGGTATAGCCATTTGAAATCTTTCTGGTAGTTGGCGATAGAGAATACCAAAGCAAACGTCATATCGCTTTGGGATAGCCATTTGAAATCTTTCTGGTAGTTGGCGATAGAGAATACCAAAGCAAACGTCATATCGCTTTGGGATAGCCACTTGAAATCTTTCTGGTAGTTGGCGATAGAGAATACCAAAGCAAACGTCATATCGCTTTGGGATAGCCACTTGAAATCTTTCTGGTAGTTGGCGATAGAGAATACCAAAGCAAACGTCATATCGCTTTGGGATAGCCATTTGAAATCTTTCTGGTAGTTGGCGATAGAGAATACCAAAGCAAACGTCATATCGCTTTGGGATAGCCACTTGAAATCTTTCTGGTATTTGGCGATAGAGAATACCAAAGCAAACGTCATATCACTTTGGGATAGCCACTTGAAATCTTTCTGGTAGGTTGGCGATAGAGAATACCACAGCAAAAGTCATATCACTTTGGGGTAGCCATTTGAAATCTTTCTGGTAGTTGGCGATAGAGAATACCACAGCAAACGTCATATCGCTTTGGGATAGCCATTTGAAATCTTTCTGGTAGTTGGCGATAGAGAATACCAAAACAAACGTCATATCGCTTTGGGATAGCCATTTGAAATCTTTCTGGTAGTTGGCGATAGAGAATACCAAAGCAAACGTCATACCGCTTTAGGATACAAACTTGATACCCTCTGGTATTTAGATGGATAATATTAGGGCTAACTTCAAATAGCTTTAGGGGTAGACTTGAACACCTACTGGTATTTGACGATAGAGAATAATTACGTATCGCTCGAGCCCCCGTATTTTACTTAAATACTAAACCAATGATGTTACCAAAACAAAGTAAAAATTCATTTTTCAGCTAAAAAACAACTTCTTCCTTTCATTTCCGACCCATCTTAATTCTTCTCCTTTTTAAACCTTTATTTTATTAGAAAATCATGACTTTATAATAAAGTCATATTCATGATTATTTTGCTTTATAAATATCGTCTTATTTTAGAAAGTTTACACTCAATGTTAAGTAGCCCATGTTTTGAGGAAGCTTTTACATTTATACAAAAAATATCCTACAACGCATTTCAAGCGCCCATCACTGATTGGTTTCCTGAGAAAATTTCCTTAAAAATTATGAAATACATTTCGTCATTTCCCGCTATAGTTGTTTGACCTAATTTAGCCTAACTTTAGCCTCTTACAAGCCACAATCCTAATAGAGTATGAGGCCAGAAACAATTCATAAAAATGCTTCGAATGTGGAAATCGTAATAAAATACATAAAAAATTAAATTTCAAATAACTTTTATTTAGATAAACTGTTATATTTTTCTGTTTTTAAACTAATTTTTTCATGCATAATTTATTCTTTCTTTTACTGTTTACTATCACTGTGCCCTGGTTATATTAATAATAATAAACCAATATTTTCCTAAAATAAAAGTAAAAAAACATCTTTTAATATTCGGAAGTCGAGATGCTCACTTAATATTAGTAAGACTGTATTAAGTAAACACTTACGAAGAGGTTAATGTCGACCGAAAATTTTATCTTACATTAAATTAACTAATAGAAATAAAACAAAAACATATATATTATATATTATTTCTAAAACCGGTTTTCAGAAGTGATGGAATCTCAAATGTAGTACATTACGTAATAAATATTTCCTACAAGAAAAAGGTCTCTGGGTTCAAGCATCTAATTAAGTTTCCTATAGATACGATATATTGCGGTACAATGTGGATAGTTTTAATGCGTGTGAGTGCAGCCGAAGGTGAAACCTTTGCCGGAAGTAACTTATTTAATTGATTAGCTTCTATTAGTCCTAATTGTTGGTTAGTAAAAATTACCTCTTTAACCTTTTACTAGTATTTTATAAAATCAATGTTAATTATAATATAGTTTGTTGAATTATGTAGAGTTGTGAAAAATATTTTCTGCTTATTTTTATCTTTGATAGATTGAAGTGCAGCAAAATTAATTATCACAACAATCAACTGAAATTTGTAAATAATTTTCTCTAATTTATATAGAAAAATAACAATTAAAGTTTTAAACAAGTCACTACTAATTATGATATATTTCAAAATTTTAATCTCTCTCTCTCTCTCTCTTGCAGCTACAAATTATTCAAGTAATTTAGGCAGGGCATTTAATTAACTGGTAATATTTAATATTTTATGCTCGATAAATGTTTGATATTCCTATTGAACAAATTATTCACAGTATTTTGTAATAGGCTGCACAGAAATTTGGGGTAGCTTTTTAAATAATTTTTGAGATGTAATTTAGTTTTACATCAATTTATTTTTTGTATGACATGATGAATAGTTTTCTTATAGTTTGAATGAAATATTTACACTAAATTTAGCAGTAACTTTAACAGTACAGTAAAAATAACAAACAGTTACAAAAAACGTTTTAATTCTATATTCCATACATCTAATTACTACATTATTGACTTATTTAAATACTTTAATAAATATCATTCAAGTTAATAAGTTTGAAGAAATTGTAGAGTAAATTTTAAATTAAATAACTAAGATCTCCTAATTAAAACATAAATCTTTATTAAACCTTTGTATATTTCAATTGCGAAGAATCGTCTTCAGAAGGAATTATTTAAATGCAAATAAGTATTTAAATAAGGAGTTTTGTTTGTAGCTAGGAGGTTTTATTTATTAAAGTAATCTATGATGAGTAAATAATTACCAAACTACGATATATATATATATATAAATATATATTAAAACAACATAGGTTATTCAAATACAAGAATATGTATTAATTTATATTCAAAGCTTTTCGTTGGTAAACAGTACCAACATCATAAGGAATGAAAATTACAATCTACAGATTGTATTTGAGTAACCTATGTTGTTTTAAATTATTAAACAAGAAAACGTATTATATATATATATATATATATATATATATATATATATATATTTATATATATATGCTGATACGTATTCCTTTACGGATGGAAAAATACAATGAATAGTTATTATCTGTAGTACATCCGTTCATTCTGAAGTGCATAAAATCGCTAGAATCTCATCTAGCATTGACGAGGTGAAACAGCAGTTGAAGATCGAGCTTCAGAATGAACGGATGTACTCCAGATAATAACTATTCATCACACACACACACACACACACATATATATATATATATATATATATATATATATATATATATATATATATATATATATATATCACAATCAGGTGTTTGTTCTGACGAACAAAACAAAACCATAGACCCTATATATCAGTAGTCAATTTAAGTCAATATTTACATCAAGTCTCAGCCATTTACTATTTTCTTCTTATAGACATTCTCCCAAACAAAACAAACTAAATGTGATACAGACAAATAAATGACTGAACATACTAGAGTAAGAAAAATAAATGAAACTAACCTAATGATATCCTTATACTCCGCCATTATTTTAAATTCACATTTTTGTAATAACAGTCAAGAAAATATTTAAAGATCGAATTACAGAATCGAAAACGTTCAAATTGCAAAATTCACCTTTACATAGTTGCCTTTTAATTTGAAATGCATAATGTATTTCTTCCTTTGTGCATTAGAAAAAGTTGAATGTTTCAAGATTTATAATTTTAAATGAAAATTGTTTATGTTTTTATATCATATTTTCCATTGTTTTAAATCTATTTAAAACGCTACTATCATTTCAGTTATTGAAGTATGAAAGTTTTCAGTCACAAAATTACGAAGTACAGTTTGTTCGAAAGTAAAAGTGTCCATAGAAAGACCAAAGATACATTTAATATTTCAAAATTTTACCTACTTTTTTTATTTCAGAGTAAAATTTGTTTAACGAAATATTATTTAAAAAATATGTGTAAATTCTAAACAAATTGATTAATTTTTTAAATGATCAAGTTTAAGATGCATTTATTTTTATATATTATAAATTTCATGAATAAATGAAATCAAAAGATCTAAATTTTGCCACCTCAGACTAATATATGCATGCAAATAATTGAGTTACGCAAAAACAGCTGCTCTAAAAACTTCCTGTCGCTCGTATAAATTTAACCGTAATCTCGACGACATTCCAAAGGTCGTTCATCCTGATGCGTGTCAAAGTAACTAAGTAGCAAATACGGAACTTGGTGTCGTAACCTGGTAGAACTGGATCAGAGAGATAATACAGATAAAAGTGAGAGTAGTTTGGCGTGGTTGGAGTCGACAAAGCGTTTCATCCTGACGTAACCAAGGTCACCAAAGTCAAGGCTCAATCCGTTACGTTAAATCACGACATGAAAACACCGTTGCTAATGCTTACAACAGCCGATGCAAGCTATTACACCTATTATACAAACACAAGATTATGTGTAACAATTACTTTCACTGCCTATGTTGGCTGTTAGAAAGTACGGATATGAATAAAGACTACGGAAGAGGGCAAAGTTCAAGCCCGAATATTCATTTCATTTTAATGGCAGTGCTATATATTCATTGTACAGAGTAATTATTTTTTTAAGTCACGTCATGTGTTGAACATTTCAAACACTTTAGCACTTTATAAAAGTTATCAATTCAATTAAATTAAATTAGAAAATCTCTGACTCTATATTCAGTTTAACAGTGTTTAAAAATAATTGTATTAGTAGTTATAAAACATCACTTTAATTGCTTATACCTGCTAAAAATTAAAACCTTTTTATCTTTCTCTTTTGCTAAGAGACTGTGAGAATAAAATTATCTGTAGTGGTGGAGTTGAGCTTATAGTCAATTTATTTACAAACAAACAAAATTATAATTATAGAGCGATTTGAGAGTATATTATTCAAATACAGGACATTTCCCCCTAATTTTTATAGTAGACGTAACATGGTTTTGTCTTTGCTTACTTGACCCCTATCTACAAGGAGATCTAGTCTGTACCATTTAAGGGAATATCGTCAACCTTCACGTCTCCAAATCCTATCTATACGCCATCTACATATTCCTGGCTACAATTATAACAGATGGAAACCTCCATAAAATGCTATTAAAGATTAAGTCTATCATTTAGCATATGGAAGCTTTTGTACACAGTGAGGTCTCGGCTACCTCAAAGACCATGTTGTTACCTTCATCCAATATTGACGTAACCTAACTTTCCGATTTTTAGGGACATATAAGTGGTAAATAACTCTATTAACACTAGGTTCATTTAACGGTTGCGATAGCATAGCCTAAAAAAATGAGCGTCTACTTGTCAGAACAGAAGTTTTCAGGAGCTTCACGACTTGACCCTAAGATTCAGAAATCTTGATCATATATCTCACACAATATTAGTCAAATTATATTGTTCTTGTAAATAAACATTCACTTTCATTAACCAAATTTCAAAACTAGTGGTTTCCCTCACAGTATTGGGGAGAAATAATTTGTAATGTGCAAGTAATAAACTTTGAACTTTAAAAATCTAATATATAAATTAAAGCTGATACATAAACCTTGAATATCAGCCATTTTTTAACTCTCGTTAGAATTTTTCTAAGTAAAATTATTGTTTAGGATCTTAGAAGTTACCAAATACCTTACGTTATTTTCATGTCTAGAAACATGTAGAAATATTTCCACCTTGGAGAAACATTTTATTAGAAACTAATTATTGAAAACTTTGAATATGTGAAACAAATTAATATCGTAACATTTAAAAAAAGTAAATAGTAGATAATGAATTCTAAAATATTTTAATAATAATATTTTGCCTATATAGATAGTTTTTTTTAAAGTCAAAATGTTATACTGTATATAAAGCTGTAAATATGTATTATATAAATCTTATTTTTTCAAGAAACATTTTCAATAGGAACATTATTTCTTAAAAATTATAACATTTATATCTGGCTTTGTATAAAATTAATAAAATTAAAGTTCCGGAAACTATTGTTGCAGAGGTTTTTAAATTTAGGAGGCACATTTGCAATAATATTCTGCAGAACTATGTTTTATCTGAGTAACGTATTTTCATAAAATCTAAAATTTCCACTATCACCGTTACTACACTACATCGAACCTTGTTTAAAACGATTAATACAATTGTCGTGCAAGCAAAATATCGTGCTAGCCAATCAATATTATCTAACAAAAATGTCTTGTATAAAGTATCAACAAAAACGTCTCTCAAATGTCACCATTTTTCCTGCAGCGTTTTCAAAACAAAAATATGTTTGCGCTTAAAGTCTACTTCTTTATATAATAAGCCATTCGTTTTTATTGCAAAACCTTTATTTCGTTGTTTTCCAACGCAGGGTCATTTATTTTTAGATTGTGTCCTACTTTGAACTAAACGTTGTGCTAAACTTAAGTCGTACTTGAGCCTTTAATAGAAATTACTTTAACATTTTACAATGTATAAACTTTTATACTGAAAAGGTCAATATTTGTGTCACTACAATGTTTGCATAACTCACATGTTCAATCAATTATCAAAAAGAGCCTTGAAAAATCAAACACTTTTAATTTAAGAAATATAAATTTTAGGCCTCTTATTTTATAAATTGTTTTAAAGTTACACTTATGAGCAAGAAAATTCAAATAGGAATACGTTTTTTTATGTGAAAAGTCTTAGAACAGGGACATTCTTGGTATGGTGAAAATTCCTTGATTTCTTTGAGAGATTTTATTATTTTAGCTTTCGTCTAAATAAAGCTATAACAAATGCTCCCAGACAACAGATATCTTATATTGTTATTTATGGGGTGGAACAGGTGTTTCAACTCTTATTATCGCATATTTTATTTAGAGTACATATTTGGTTAAAATTTTAGTATGAATAGTTTTTATCGGTTATTAAACATTTAATTTATATTTCAGGTAATCTTACTGTAATTATTTAAATATAATGATAATACATTTCACATTTTTATAATAATTTTTTAAATACAACTTCACAAGGTGGTTCTAAACTTCAAAAACTAAATTTAAATAGATGTAATAAATAAAATTTGTATTAAGTAAATGTTTTAACGTATATAAATAGTTTATATTAAAAAATTATATTATATAATTTACTTACTACGTAAATAAATTCAAATAAAACATAATGAAAATACCTGTGGCTATACTTATACTTCAAAAGTAAGCGTGCTATTTAGCAATTCACAAACCCAATAACCATAATTATTTGGGCTCAGTATTAAATTTGCAAAAGTCTCATTAGGTTTTATTTGGTTTCTTTCTTTGGACCCATGATTGCATCAGTAAAGAGTACAAGACACTACTTCCCACTCGAAACAGTTACGGTATTGGCTAAGTCTATTCTATTAAGTGGCTTTATCCTGGGTTTTGACTTTCGACGAGTCCAGATTTGGATCTATGGAGCAACTGGACACGGAATGAGTGTGGAACCCAAACATGGTAAAGGTCAGGCTGACAAAGACGTCAAGAAGAAAACTGTAGTCTCTGCTACCTTTATTTGATATAAAAACATTTTAAATAGGTTAAACGTTCTGCAGCTGTACACTTATAAAATATTCTTTTAAGTAAACACTAAGACATAATTTCACTCTGTTCCATTAAATATATGTGAACAATTTGAAACTTTAACTAAAAGAAAAAAATACCACTTTATGAATTATTTTTGTTGCTCAGGGTCGTTTTAGTTAAATTTTTTCTATATTAATAACTTTTATTGTTTAAGCGTACCAAATGCACTTTGGCAGAATTCCACCAGATTATTCTTTAGTTATTTAAAATTATATTTAATAAATGTCATAAATGTTAAATAATAAATGGTATAATAAAAAATGGTTCTATAAATCATGTTTTTCAATTTTGTTGTAAACAGTTAAACAAAAATGACATAATATAATAATAACACACATTTCTATAATAAACGTTAAATAACTACATTTTTAGAATGGGGTCAGTATAACAAATAACAACGCTCAGTTATAATTTCATAACACTTTTAATAAATAAACTGTTTTGGGATATTTTATTCCCCATTAATAGCAAACGATATGCAGGAATATATCATAATAATTAAAAGCAAAATTCTGTCTCTAGCCTAAAAAGCAAACGTTTAAATGCATCGCTGTTACGACTGTGTAATATGAAAATGTCTTTAATTATACCAGTAAAATATTTTTTGAATAATTTTATGCCAAGTATTTTCTAAATAAGTAAATAATAATTCTTTAATGGAACGTGTCCCAATAAAACTGAAATTCTATTGGAAGCACTAGTCTGAACCTTTCATTACAGCGGTGCATTGTTGAGGTCCTTCGTACCGAGACTGGTTATGGTTATGAAATGCCTTTCCATTTTTTGTTAAATAAAAAAATTGCATTTCAATGCACATTCAATGCGAAAAGCGTGACGTCCAACTATTGTCTTCAATGCAGTATGTAATGCACTTCCAGGCGTATCGACAACTGTTACACTGTTTAAAAACAATTAGCATCTATAAATAGATGAAAGATGGTAAAGAAAATTATAAAACCTTAAAATTCTATTTTAAAACAATTAGTTGTATATTTAAAAAGTTTTGTTTACATTAGTTTTTTCGGTGTCCTAAATAAAAATCTTTAAAATATTTTCAAGATTTTTATGACGTTAATTTTCCCTACACTGATTGTTAACCACTCTAGTTTCAGCTGAAAACTTGTAAGACTTGAATTAAATCTTTCCTAATTCATTTTCTTTTGGAGGATTTAACTAGAAGTTCCAATTTTAATGATTTAACGTCCAAATTTCGACTTAATTACTTTCCACCACGTGGTTTTCCACTCGTGTTTTCCTTTTCTTTTATGTGTTTCATTACATTTTGTGTTATATTTCATCATCCTTTTGAATTATTATTATTTTTTTCAATTCCTTTTATAATTATGATATATTCAGATATGTAGCTTTTTCAAACTTTAATCGTAAATTCGTCACTAGCAGTTTTACTTCGCAGTCCTATGCATCTGAATGAGTCATTTATTTTTTATAACTAGAGGAATTGTTTAATTAAAATGTAGTTGACAATGATCCCTTCACTGCCGACCATTCACAGCACTAAAAGTCTCATCTAACCTTGGCCTCTTTCTTAATCTGACGGCATCTTAATGCCTTAAAACAGTAGTAGCTATTGTTACAAGCAGAGCGTTTCCGGTAGCCTGTCCTTCCGCTGACAACTCCTTTCTTCCGTTTCGGTTTCAACCGCTTTCATTCGGCTCGCAAGACGGGACATTTTGAAATACCGTCAGTAGAAATGTAACATACTCTCTCATTTCTTATGTAACTTTGAAACAATGGTGGCGGTGTTTGTTAGTGATGGTTTAAGAATTAGTCTATAAATGATAATGCATTATATTTTATGCAGGGAAATATAATAACAATAATAGTGAGAAATTTAAGGAAATATATTTATTTAAATATTTTATTGATAAGTCGCCCATTTTGCCTACGTTATTGACTAACAATTTATGAAACCAAACAAATATATATATATATATATATATATATATATATATATATATATATCCCTTGAAAAACAAGTATTTCTCAACAAATTTATAACAAAAAAATTAGGTTGTGGCCCTCAAGGTAGTGTCGAAAAAAGTCAACTATTAATTTAAAGTAAAGAAGTAGAAGTAAAGAAAAAATTTAATTTTGAGTAATAATTATTAATTACCTAAACATGTGAGAAATACCTATGCAGTTTTAAAAAAATATTTATCGACAAAAAATTAATTACAAATAAAAAATTGGAGCTATTAGGCTTGTAAAATTTTCAACGCAAATGGCCAAAATTAGAAATGTATATATTTTCATTACGTTTTTACATCTTTTTACAATATCAAGAACACAGGGGTACATATATTACAATAAAAATATTGCAAACAACCCCAATACCACAAAAATAATAAACTTAACTTATAACAAAAATCAGTCTAGTTTGTAACTTATCATTCTCTAGCTTGTAATTTGTTATAAGACCCTTTGAACTATTTTTGGTCAACGAAATGTACTTAAGAGTAAAACTTTGTTAACTTGTAATAACAGTTATATTTATATTATTTTCGTTATATTGGGGTTGTTTCTAATATTTTTATATCTTTATTTAAGGAATGTATTTCATAATGACTAATATTTGTTGTAGTTAGTAAGAAAATAATGTGGGTAGTAAAAAAAACATTTAGTAGATGTTTACTGAATACAATTTTTTAAAACAAATTCAACTGAAATTAGTTCTTAAAAAAGTATCAGACGATGTTTTCATTTCAAAATTTGTAGTAAGTTACTTATCTTATTATTTTCGTTATATTAAATTATTTTTAATAATATTTATCAAATTTTAAATAAATGAATATAATTATTAACTGATCAAAACTATTTATTAATAGCATTTTTCCTTAACAATGTTTAATAAATAGTGTAAAATATCTTAACATAGTGTTAAAGCAGTTGACACAACATATCGTATAACATAAAAACAGCTGATGTATGAAATCACATTTTATCATTTAGTTCCCTTTGAGGTGACTCATGGCGTAGCCTGATGGAATGTACACTGACGCTATTAATCTGACGGAAATTATAGCGACTTGAAGTCGCATGTTTTTGTTGGAGTCGCTGTGAATCTTTTCCGTTCAAAAATATAACCTTTCAATCCTATAGATTTGTCTGTAAATAACGTATTTCAGACGAAACTAAAAGTAAAGAAAATGATTTGTCCTTTGAAAATTACGTTTTACATAATGGGCACATAAACTTAACTAAAAGTGAAACACTGATAATGATATTTACCTTGGTAATTTTTCATAAAAATTGTTCAAATTATAAGCTCGGTAAATTGTTAAATAGTTTAATGAAAACTTTAAAGTTTTACCGTCCCCATTATCATGGGCAGTAAAACCGATGATTTATAAAATCAAAATAGAAATGAAAAAATAATTTTCGAGATAAGGATTGTTAATTGAATTTTAGTGAGAGATAAAATTTATTACACACTAAATGTCAGTACTCTTGTTCTTTTAAATGATTATGTTAACACTAAGGATATGTTACTGTAAAATAATAATTAAAATAATATTTTATTTATTTACTAAGCTTCCAAAAATTGTCTTTCAGTACTAGCGTAGTCAATGTTTATGTAGCAGGTGCATATTAACTATTCTCAATCTTCTCAAACTACTACTAAATTTCTTTGTGAAGTTAGTATGATCCGAAACGCGTCGTGTGTATGTAAATAGACTAAAATAACACTGGAGAAACATTGGACCTAATCAACTAATGCAAATTAAAGCAGCGAAAGCAATAAGTACAATAAACCACTTTTGCATTTTATTTCTAGGACTATAGGTGAATTAATGACTGTTTCAAATTCTTACTGAGATTATATTATATAAAGCAAATTTATATCACTTATTTATAATAGTACAACAAGTAAATTTACAAAAAAATAATTACACATATACCGTTAGGTTTTTCAGAACTTCATTAAATTACCAGTTTGGTACGTTTTTCATTGATTTTTATAAAACATTTAATAAAAACTACAAATCTAAAAGTTATATAAATGAATAAATTACTATTTGCTTTTAACGTAAAGATCTCTAATTTTATCTCCGGCAGATTAAATAAATTTTGTATGATTTCGAACTTCATGTTTATTTATGTCCTACTTCAAGAAATAAACACCAACGGTGAAATCTAAGGTAATTGCTGAAGTATATTGATAAGAAAATTAGGTTTCTTGAATACTGTAATACATAATTAAGGCATTTACTATCTTCTAAGCCATTTTCATTTTAAAAGAGAAGTATTTTAATAAAATGGAGTTAGAATTGCATAATTGTGTGAAATAAATACCATAATTATTTTCAATTTTTCTGATAAATTCTGCTTAAAATTGGCTGTATCTTCAAATTAGCCCTAATAAAATATATGGTATTTCTTTATAAATGAATGAATATTTTATTATAGTATTGGATTATGTGACGTATTTCGTGCAGAAATTTAATAAAACTTCATTAAAAATGCATTAAATAGACTTTTAAAAACTTCAAACTATTGATATTTGTTTACTCAATTATCAATATTACGATTATAACTTCTCTCACCTTTATCCATGTAATAGGAACTAAACAGATTAAGGTGATTGTAAAATACACAACTTTCTAAATAAATATTAATAAATAAATGAGAAAATACAACATAAACTCTTCACTGTTTATTGATTTTTTTTCTGATTTGACTGATTTATTTCAAATAATGTTTTTGTTGTAATGTCAGGCCGTTTTAAGAATTATGTTTATATAGTTACATATAGGTTTTTCAATTTGTATTTTTTTGTTTAGTTATAAAGAAAGCAGACGATTCATTCTTTAAAAATACCCACTTGGCTAATCCTACGCTCATGTGGTCCTTCAAGGACCATCTGAGGCCGTCAAGCGCCTACACTGTTGCCAGGTCGCATAGATGCATACAACACAGTAGTAGAAGATGTGCATAATACAAAAAGGCATATACTATGAAACTTTATGTGCAATTCGTCTGTACGGATAGGAAATATGAAATATTGAAAATGTGTAGATTGTTCTTGTTTATTCATTAGAGATTCATGACAATTTTGCTCCAAATGTTGAAGCAAAGTTTCTTTTGTAAAAGGGAATATAAGTTTTTTAACACGATTTAAACCACTCTATGTAGGCCTAATTGGATAAACTTATTTATAATATATTTTGTATTCGGGTAAACTAATTAAAATAATGCAACTAATAATATAAATATATATAAATATAAATATAAATATATATATATATATATATATATATATATATATATATATATAAATATATATATATAAATATATAATAATAAATTAAAATAATTAAACTAATAATAATGAATGCAATTAAAACTCATGGTAAATATTGTAAACTGTAATTTCTCTTTTTATTCGTATTAACCTTTAATGTTTGTTGTTACAGGCAATTGGGATGATTTGCGTGGCTACTCTCTGCATGGCAGAGCCTCCAGCAAACCAGTATCTACCTCCTAATAAAGGATATGACTATCCAAAACCAACGGTTTCCTTCCCACCTCCTCCTGTATACAGACCGTCACCTTCCCCTCCTGCACCTATCCCTACGTATGGTCCTCCATCACGTCCTCCAACAGGTCCTTATACTCCTAATTTAACAGGTTCTCCTTCAGGAAACAATGGAGTTGGATTTGGACCCGTAAGTATAAATTGATTTTCAAATAAAAAATGTAAACTAAAATATAAAATCCTATTTACTCCTTAAGTTCGCTTGTTCTTTATACATGCAATAGGATCAGATGGAAACACATTTTTTTTGTTATATATAGTGCTAGTAAATATAAGTATTTAGTCTCTAAAGTACAAAATATTATTTAATTTACTAAACTGCTAACGTAACCAAACATTGTCCAGTGTCGCCTGGCATAAATTAAAGATATACATATACACAAGATATACTTTGCAAAATACATTTGTAGTTGGCAATAAACTTTCTGGCTTCTCAAAAATAGACAAAACAAACGGTTTATCCCAGCTACCTTGACATATTTTATATCTGATCATAATTGAAAAGTCAAAGTAGAAAAACATAACCTTGTTCTTCTAGTTTTATAAAAAGAGCCAATATGGAAAATCTATTTTTGGGGTTATTGGTATTTGTATAAGGTTATGCAAGCAGAAAATCGGCCAAGAACATCTGTTCCCAGCTTAGCAGCCTTGATTTGATCCTGAAGATAGTAGAATTATAGACCCTAGTGACAGACAGTTGCGAAATTACAACATAATAAGGAAAAGGAAAATATGCTTCAGTGGTAATATTTGTAAAACACTTCTCGAAAGTAAACTTTTATAGGATTGTATGTGACTGATTCTCTAATTTTAAACGGCTCTTATATAAACTGCCTGTCTTACAAGTGCAGTAGGTTTTGTAACAACAAATGCATATCTAATTGTTGTAATATCTATGGGACGACGACGTTCTAAAGTGTAAGCCGTCACAGATAGCCACGAAACCGTGGCCGGAGTAAGTCTGTTGAGTAAATAGTTACAATTAAACCTAAGTTTTTGTATAAGGCTTTGTCAGTTATTCTCACTAACTAAGCTGTGATGCAAAACATATTACGTTAAAGTAACCAATAGCCAAATTATTTCCATAAATAGTGTTCAAACATTTGTTAATCACAATATTGCCCTGAAGTAGCTAAAATACTGCCATAAATCAAAAAGAATACTTATTCTGTAAAAAGCAGAATAGTGCTCCGAATTATCTATAATATTAATTGCTAATACTGTTGGTAATACCCCTAATGACAGAAATTACTGTTATGAAGGAGCAAGAATACTGTTTCTGAGGTAGCTAAAATACTGCCATAAATGAAAAAGAATACTAATTCTGTAAAAAACAGAATACTGCTCCGAATTATCTATAATACTAATTGGTAATACTGTTGGTAATACCCCTAATGACAGAAAATACTGTTATGAAGGAGCAAGAATACTGTTTCTGAGGCAGCTAAAATACTGTCGTGGTTCAGAGAGAATACTTATTCTTAAATAAGCAGAATACTGCTCTGAATTATCTATAATACTAATTGGTAATACTGTTGGTAATACCCCTAATGACAGAAAATACTGTTATGAAGGAGCAAGAATACTGTTTCTGAGGCAGCTAAAATACTGTCGTGATTCAGAGAGAATACTTATTCTTAAATAAGCAGAATACTGCTCTGAATTAACTATAATACTAATTGGTAATACTGTTGGTAATACCCCTAATGACAGAAAATACTGTAATGAAGGAGCAAGAATACTGTTTCTGAGGCAGCTAAAATACTGTCGTGATTCAGAGAGAATACTTATTCTTAAATAAGCAGAATACTGCTCTGAATTATCTATAATACTAATTGGTAATACTGTTGGTAATACCCCTAAGGACAGAAAATACTGTTATGGAGAAGCAAGAATACTGTTTCTGAGGTAGCTAAAATACTGCCATAAATCAAAAAGAATACTAATTCTGTAAAAAACAGAATACTGCTCTGAATTATCTATAATACTAATTGGTAATACTGTTGGTAATACCCCTAATGACAGAAAATACTGTTATGAAGGAGCAAGAATACTGTTTCTGAGGCAGCTAAAATACTGTCGTGATTCAGAGAGAATACTTATTCTTAAATAAGCAGAATACTGCTCTGAATTATCTATAATACTAATTGGTAATACTGTTGGTAATACCCCTAATGACAGAAAATACTGTTATAGAGGAGCAAGAATACTGTTTCTGGGGTAGCTAAAATACTGTCGTGATTCAGAGAGAATACTTATTCTTAAATAACCAGAATACTACTTTAAATTAACCAAAATACTAACCTAGAGTAGCGTAAACACTATTATAAAGAAGCAAAAGTATTTTCCTGAATTTGCCCTAATGGAGCAAAAATAATAGTGAAATGTCTAGGAAACTGCACTCAAATATGTATCCCGAGGAGTTTTAATATGATTACGTTTCTCGCAAACATTATAATATTATATTCATAAATTATCAACATTCAAATACTGAATCATTTGGGTCTTTGGTTTGTTTTAAAGCTAGATAATGTTTTATTAAGAATCATCTTGTAATATTATTCATATCCACTCCTACTTTGTTTTATATGTTCAAATGAGGTTTAATACACGTTTTCAGTAAAATCACAAAGAACAAAAGCCCCAGCACCCAAACAATGAATTTGTATGTCAATCTAATTTGGTTACTTCTCTCATTATAACTATAATGCATAATCGTAAGAAACGTTTTTGAGGGAGGAGTATAGTAAAAAAAGGTAATCCAAAGTTGGAGAAACATAATACTAACATTCTTAAATACTAAAGGGACAAGCAGGCAATATAAAATTAAATAATTCAAACTTTATCACTCATTTATTCGACATGGCCAAAAGTACTATTGTATTTGAGGAAAGTGTTGAAGGATTTTCAAAGTTTTAAAATCTTGAAAACATTTAACAAACTTTTATTGCATAGATACAAAAACGTACTTAATTTATGTAAGTTGTGAACAACATACTTTGTATTTATTTCGTATTATTTCACTGAGGATAATCATAAAGTAATCGAAGTGTTAATGATTTTAGAGGGTTTATAATTGAGAATTCGTGTGCAGTAATTTATTTATTACACACAAGTCAGCTCAAATATTACTTATAACCTCTATTAATTCATATAAAACACTTGAATACTAAAGAGGGTATTATTTACGGTTTTGGTAAAAGTTATAATTAAATCATAACAAAACACTTATTTCACCTTTCGCGTTTCAAGGACGGTTATCTACATCCACTGTTAAAAATAACGCTCCAAAGATCTTGACAGTATATGACTACAAAATCTAAACTATAACTATTTTTAAGCCCTTCTTAAGATATTTTTAATTAATATAATCTGTCATGATTGAAGTTAAAATTAACGTTCGTGGAAACATTTCGTAATTTTATGTTAATTAAAAACTCGGTTGATACATGAGTTAAGAAACTTTGATTTAATAAATGTTTTGCTATGTTTCAACGACTAAATTGTCGTCCTAATTCACGCCCACAAGTATAACAGACAGAATTAACATCTGTCTATTACACTTGTAGGCCTAAATGAGGACGACAATTCAGTCGTCGAAACGTAGCCAAAAATTTTAATAAGTCAAGTATTCTTAACTCACGTATTAATCAAGTTTTTATTTAACAAAATAATTTTGTGAGTGTACACCTTATCAAACTTTGTAATTTTATATTCCAGTTGATATTTTGATTCAGACTTTAACATTTATAGTATTGTTATAACATTTTTGTTCTAAAATATTTACATTTTTCAAAACAATATCAGAGCTGGATTTGAATCATAATTTTTAAAAAAAACTGAATAATAAATAACTACAAGCACATAAAAATACAGTTTAATGTCTTCTATAAAGGTTTCAAAAAGTATTTCATTATTCTAACTATTTCTGCCGTGCTTCTTTTTTAGTAAATATTTCCAATACGAATGTAATGTAGATAGGTGATGTAGGCATGTTATCATTTTACTATATTTACAAACAAATAACAAATCATTAATCTAAGTATCACTGGGAACCAACAACTAAAACAGCACTGACCACTCCCAATTTGAAAGTAAATTAAATTATTAACAGGTATTTATTATAATGCAGAATTGAATGAAGAAGTCGGGATATTACAAACGGGCGTTACCGAGTCACGATCCAATAGAGTCACGAACGGCTACAAAAGTTTGAACTTTAGTTTGACGTTGTTCCACTTTCTTTTGCATCATCTCTAGTTTGCCCAGCGGCTGTACTTTGTTTAGTAGGTAGTGGCTGTTACTTAGTAGTGCGATTGCCCCACAACATGGAGTATGATCATTTTAAATGTCCGTTGTGGATATTTATGTTTGTTAAAAACTACGGTAAAAAATACTGAATTATCATACAAAAATAAAAACTATTAGAAAATAAAAGATTTACGGTTAAATATATGGTTTACTTTTCAGAAATATATTTTGAGTAATTTGTTTATGAGTGACATAGTTGTGTGTAAATCGAAAAGAAGCAGAATATATCAGAAGTTTTCTTTAATTTGTACTTGTTAAATTATTATTGTTAATAATTATTGCACTTCGCTTAGATAACATGTTTTTCCAATTACATAGTATAGGGAAACCACAATTTAATTACTAGATTTTACGTTATGCTTTTTTAAAAAATAATTTTCTTATATTTCGTAATCCAAATTACACAAATATTTTGAATCTCACAAGTTATCTGGATAATAATAATAATGCAAACAATAAACTGACTGTTATTTCATATTCATTTTACTGCAGGAGTTACTCGTCTAATCTTTAATGTTTATATTTCAAGCCAGCAAAATTTGAATAAGATTGTGTTACAGCAAAACAATTTGAGAATTGCGTATCTCAGCTAGAAAGAGTTTCATAATATTGCCTTGTTAGCCTGTCTAAACACATCCTTATTGTTGCTTTTTATAATATTGCTTTGATAGCCAGCTTGAACACATCCTTATTGTTGCTCTCTTACACAATCACTTACTTACCTGTCATGCAGTGTAGTGGCTATTTTATATAATTCGCCGTTTGATGTGTATTTGATAATGCTGATTACGTATCGTAAACTTAGCAGACCAGAGCTTCCAGAGATCTTATTAATTACCATATAAAACCCGTGTCCCTATTGTTCTGAGAAGGCTATCTCTCAGTTAACTGTAGCCGTTTTGTCAGCATCTGATAAAACAGGATGTCATAAGAATGTACATTTTACTCTAACTTCAAAAGGGACATTACACTTAGGAAAGAAATTGTCTCTTCTCTCTTGATTTTAGCAACAGTTAAATAGATGTTGCAAGTATGAAAATATCTCCCGGTTTGACTTTTACTTATTTTGTATTTTGAGACGAATTATTCTTTATGTTTAATTACTAACTGTCTAGTTTAATTAAAACCTTGGTGATTTAAATGTAAATAGCCGCTGTTAAGGCAGGTATTTCGAAAACTATATAATGAAGTTCGAATATATTGAAAATATAATTAAATATTAAAACATATTAGTTACGTTTAATGAAATTAGTAAAACCATATTGTAGTAAAATCTTTATATTTGGAAATCGATTGTAATAAAATTGTAAAACACTTTAAAGAGATAACTTTATTTTAATTTTATTCTTCCTTATTTTTTAAACTAGGGTTATATAATAATAATTACTATAACATTATACAATACTTCTATATAGTAACTATATAATAACTACGATATGCAAAGAGCTTGTATGCAAAAACCGTACATTTCTCTGTTAAAAAAATTGTTTCAAATTTCTTCCCGTTCTTTTACTTGTTCACATTGATCACGATCTTGAATTTTTCCTTCTTGCTTTTTTAGTAATACGTTAATAAGATAAAATGAAATTAATAAAATTAAAATGTCAGACTCAAACTTCAGAAATGATTTTAGCATATTGCCTGAATATAATGTTTTAGGAAAGTATAAGATAATCCTACAAAAAATTGAAAAAGTGACATCTCTAATTACGAAAAAACAAAGTTTTAAAAGACCTGTTTATTTTTCAAATTGGCACATGAAACAAATGTTTTCTGATAACATATATTTTGGCTAACATTTTTACAATAATATAAATTTAATTTTTAATACTTGAAATGATACTACTAAAACAAACTGTTAGTATTTTTAAAGTACAAACCTGAGTTCATATAAACAAATGTTATCGATATTGGAAAGACAAATCAACAGTGATTAGACTACCATAAAATATACATTGACTGAAAGAAACATTCAAGTTAACATTTCTTCCTTTCAATTCCAAAAAGTTTCAAACTCTTAGATTATCCAGACAAATTCAAGAAACATAGCGTCTTATTTGATTTTCCTAGCATAACTCAATTAGTAAGCTATAAGCACGATACCTCATCTGGAATTAAATAAATTAACCTAAAAGCTTGTTAAAAGTACTCATCCATACTTAATTTCATTCAAAACATTTCTTGTGAAATAAATTTACAAAATAATGACTTTATATGAACATACATCAGTAACTATCAAAATGTTACAAGATACATTCATTTTGTAGATAGATTTTTTATGTATATATCATAAAAATATTTCGGCCAATCACAATAATAGAAGATGACAACAGACTGCAGATACGTAGCAAATCTCAAAAGGTCATAGAAAGGTGCACGCTTTGTTCTTGACATTAAGCTAGGATTGCATTCCTGTTGTTTCAAATGAGAGAATTAATGCATTTAAGAATCCATAATCGACCAAGTGCTGACCATTGCAGTATTTTAGTTCAATCGTGTGTGAATGTAAATGAATAGGGGTAATAATTCCACTTAGACATCTTATACGTTCGATTAACCATTTCAAGCGAACGGAAAACCTTCGTTTAGCTTAAAGATATAAATTTTTGATTTGATTTTAATATATTTTTCCTTTAAATTTATTGTTAATTTTGTTAAACGAAATTTGTTATTTTTATTGGTAAAAAATTAAGTAAACTCTTCAGATTTTTAATTTACGTAAAATCCTTTTAAAAATACAAAACTCCTTTCATGCACAAAGTATGAATAAGAAAAATAGAAATAAATAAATTGATCAACTTCCTATAGATTTCATTAATTAAAAGAAAAACTAAGTTAAATCAGCCATTATCCCGGTCATTAAAAATAACATTTTAAAGATATGTTTAATAGCATTCTAAGAATACCGGCAGGTCATTCTATACACGCTTCGAAGAAAACATTACCCAAAAAAACAAACAAACCCTAAATCCAGCTATGCAAAACACCTAAAAAACATTCAACATACACACACACACCGTCATACACACTAATTTAATTGTCCTACAAGCATTAAAACATAAAAAAAAACTAACAACCTTAGAAAATTATGAAATATACAAACACTACGCAAAAGATAAAGAAAACGTATTAAATGATCACACACATTTTGAAGCCAATAGCCTTTCCTATTATATGACACACAACCAAAAACAACCCAACCATTCCACAGTCATAAATCCATTCCCGTTAGAGCCTTTACAACCAACCGATGCCGCCAGTAGAGGGTTAGCGTCGTAAAAGGAACGAATGTTTTGAAACGCGTTAGCAAATAAGCATTTACGTATTCACTTAGTTGAAGTATTTTTAAAATTAGTTGATTCTATGAATGTTTATATTAATAAAATAGATTTAATAATCTATTCATCAACTAATGCCATTCAACTAAAACTGGGACCTACTATTTTATAAACAGTAGGCTTGTGTTATTCTTCTACTTACAGTTGGCAGATCAACCAATTAAACCAACCAGGAATGTCAATCCATTTCAATTGTTCCCCTTTTATCTTAGTTTAGATAGTTTGTTTTGTCCCCTCTTTAGACTTAGACGTAACTAGGTTTTCTCAAATATAAAATCGTTTACATTGTTGTTCAAGTTATGACAACATAACCATACTTTCCGCCTTGGCCGCCAGTGAATAGCTGAGAGAAACGTGGTTGTCTGATCGTAGGAAATGCCTTCCTTTTGTCTCTCCAGTGGTCGTAAATTAAATATAATATCCTTGTTCTATATTGAACGTTAACCCTACCTCTGAAATTTCTCGGCATGTCAGTGTATTGTTATAAATTGGTTATGGAAGGATGTAAAAAATAATGCAGTGTTTAGAGAGTTTAGTCATTCTATTTATGGGAAAAGAAGTCGTCACAGAGAAACATTCTTACTTAAAATACGTCCTGAGTTCACAGAATAGAACAATTAACCTCGAATATTTTGAAACGGCGCTAAACACTAGTTACACAGTACAAAATTATGTAACATTAATAAATCTCAAGAATATGCAATAGTGAAACAAATGCATAGAAAAGTTTCTCTGAGAGCTATTAGTCATTACATTTTCCTTGAGTAAGAGTAGAAATGTAGTCTTAATTGTAAACAGCAAACAATTACATAAATGAAGCAAGAATATCCCATTCAAGAAGAACAATAAAAGTATTCCTGTATGTCGAAATATGAAGTATTACTTATACAATATGTTTCAAATTGACTTTGCTCAAAATTATTTTAGTTTATTTTTTAATGTCGGTAAATGACTAGAATAAAATATGGATAGCATATTTTAGGAATTATAAAATAATTTGCATAATTTGATTTACTCCTTAATATATTTTAATTCTTAAACTATAAGTTTTAACAATAAACCTATAACTTATAGAGAGTTCAATGCCAGGATACGTAGGCGTCAAGTACTTGATAAATAATCAATGCTACGGGCCAAAAAGCAATAGTAATCAACTTAAACATTGTAGGCTACGATATAAAACTAGGTTGAAAAAGCTGATAATATTAATTCAACGATTATTTTATTGTTGGATTGCAATTAATTCTCTATTTTGTAAATAATACCTAGAAAAACACATCGAATCACTATGAATCCTAAACGTATTTTCGACTCAATGCCAGGCGATTATTGTCCGTTTTTATACGAATTCAAGTGATAAAGTTTTACTGGTTCAGAAAACCTAATGAAAAATATAGAAGCGTAGCCGAAGGTTCATTCAAAATATGGTTGCAAAAAGTGATTTGAGACGTTTTATGAAAGAGGGAACAGGTGGGTAAATGGAGCAAGGAGTTAGTTTTGAAAAGAATTAAATAACATTCGATTGATTACAAAAAATGAAATTTTATGCAATTTAATAAACCCTCAGCTAGTTTTAAAACACTACTTTTCCTTTTTGATCTTTAGCTATAATTCTCTCCAGGAGCTAAACATGTAGTCTATTTTAAACAATAACCCTTAGAAATACACACATAAAAAAAATAAATAAATAAACACAATGAAGTCACAAATACAAATTAAAGAAGATGAAAAACAAATTGAAATAATTTCAACAAAAATTCAAGAATTTTTGTTTACTTCTGAAAAAAATATAAATTAAATATCACAATATACAATTTAAAGAAACAAAGATACCGTATTTTGGGAACAGCAGTACATCACAAAGACAGCACATGGCTCAGAGTAACATCAATACAGGAGTTTTGTGCTTTGAATTTTGAAACATTTGGTTCTTTACTTTTTCACATGTCAAAGATTTTGTTGTAAGTTATGTTGGTTGTCGTTTTTAAATATGTGAATATATGTGTTAAATAAATATACAGAATTTGTTTACTCTTGATAAAATCCAGCTTAGAATATAAACGTGCAAAGATCTATTTAAAACTAATTTAAAATTAGTCAAAACTTTATTATTTGCAACTGCTGTGATAGTTATGTGTTAAAGATGTAGAATTTTTTAAATAAATTTAATCCGTAAATGTTTTAATAAATTAACATCAACAGTGTTTTTTTTTAATTTTTCTGTGTTTTATGTCATGGAATAAAACTTAAATATTTTTGAATTATTACTGTGTTAAATAAATAATAGTAGGCTACTAATTATACTATGTACAAAAACATTATTACTAAACAATTACTGTGATTGTACTAAAACACTGTGATTTAGTTTAATTTCTCGGTTATAAAAACTTTAAAATTTTTTAAATTAATAAGTAGACATTTTAGTAAGTTATCCAGTATGTTTATAATACGTTTTATGAGTACCTTTCATTACTGTGATTATTGTTGACCATTGCTTAAATTTTTCACATTACAAACTAATTAGACCTGATGGACTCTAGCATTTATTGCACTTTTGCATATTACAATTAAACTGTTTGATTAATTAAAACATAAAGTTATTACGTGGAAATTACTGTTGTGTCACAAACATATGATTTTCACTGTTAACCTTCCAGTGTACATTTGTTAGATGAATTATATTTTTGTGGCCTGCTAGATGAGTCTAAAACATCTATGTCTATACATATTTGACGAAAACTCAAGTTTGAATCACTGCCACCACCCGACACAGTCAGGATATGTCTTAAACCACATAATAAAGACACGAGTTAAACGCTATAGCTACTGCCCTTAGGACCTATTGTGATGCAAAACCTCTTGCCACCTAACCTCAAAGTCTGTGACTCGACAATTACATGTGCGGTAAATGTTGTCGGCGTGAATTTCTTACGAAAGAAAACGTGATCTCGGCCTTGACTCACTGAGACGATTCTGCACAAAATGTCAACAAATAAATTAATAATTATTCACATTGTAAACTGTACATATAGAATATATGTAGGCTAAATTAATCTTTTATGATTAAACTTTGAAACTCTTACCAGAATTTATATGTAATGGTTATATGTTTGAATTTGGCCTACAATAAATTGAACAAAAGCTGGAAATATTTGTTTTCAAAAACTTGAATACATTTCGACATCGTCGTCATTCTTAGCGAATTTAACTGTAATTTTTATGAAATAATAAATTAGAATAGTTTTAATTTTGTTATTTCAGTTAAATATAATGAAGCTGATATTCTTCGAAATATGTATTATTATTTTCTTAATACTATTTATTGTGTTTACTTTGTTATTAAATTTTAATTTTATATTGCACTACCAAATTATTTAAAAATTCTATTTAATATATATTTCTGAATGTAAATTACTTTTAATAAAGCAATAAGGTTTTATATTTAAATAAAATTGCTTACACTCGATGTATGACGTAATCTATTCAAAGAATATGAAACTGAAAGAGATTGGGTGAAGTTACTAAAGAATTTTATTCACGATTTGGCATCTACAGGAATGAAAAAAATACAGAAAATAAATTAAACTTCTATGATTATTTCTAAGAGCATTCTTCAATTGTATTACTCTTGTTTCTCGTGTATAATACTTGTTTCTAGCGGAAAATTATACATTGATGATTTTCTGGTATTTATCACTTACTTATTTTATTACCAACTTGATATGTTTTTATTTCGCAATATCACTTGAACAATGTAAAGACAATAAATAATCTATAACTAAAAATAGTCTAATAGGAAGAAAATTGTAAAACAAAAATGTATTCTTGAATTTAAGTTTATCAAAAGTAAACTCCAATAAATACAACCATCGATTTATAGTACAACTCCGATTGTGATTAATACGATCTACAGGTCGAAAACTGCAACAGTTAGTTAACCTGACAAATTATTGTTGACAAATTGCAACTTTCGCTCAACTTGTGACATGTTCACTAACAATATACGCCGTTAACACAATTGGAGACTTTAATGACGGAGGAATACTGGAACAGCCAAAATGAATGACAGCTGCTGTGCCAACAATAGCTCGTTACTGGATTTCACTTTCATTTTTTACCTAGAATGTAGCATACACTTGTTTTAAGTAGCTACGGTTTACTTATTAGGGATAGAATTCTTGGGGCCATTCAAAATATAAATAATTAATTTTAGATCTTTGTTAATTTTGAAGTATACCTCTTGAACATTTCTTGCTATTTAAGTTTATATTGTTTACATATTTCTCAACTGATTCTAAAATAATCCGTTTACATATTGGGCTAATCAATATTACATTGGACCATAATAATAATTAAGATAACAAAAACCTTTAAAACTAAATTTTATAAACTTTTGGCAGCTTTAAATTTATTATCCTTGTATCTCTCTGTTCTATTATCATTATTTAAAAAAATAAAGAATAATCGTTTCTAAAAAGATCTCATTTCAAGCCCCAACTTCAATATAAAAGACTTTTTCAAACAAAATTAAATACTAATAGGGATTACTTGAATTTAGCATATGACCTAGTGTAAAGGTTACCGGCCGTAATTAAGTGAGATCGGCCTTGCAAGTTCCCTTTGTTATCTTCTATCTCGCTTGAAATCTCTCTCGGTTTTTCAGTAGCTCATTTTATGTGTTGTAAAATGGATAAAGTTACATAAAAGTTTTTAAAAAAGGATTAAAAATTGGGATAAAAACGTAGAGAAACTTTTTAAAAGTAAATAAAGTTGGTATCGTTTTCTTTTTATCTATTATCATGAAGCAAATTATTCATAAATTAAACATAAATAATTTTTTCATTATTATTCAGTACTTTTGAAAACTCGAAAATTTATCTAACAAACAGGTTTAAAAAGACTTGTATGATTAAGCATTCAATCGATGTTATCTTTAGGTACTTAATAATATTGTTATAAATAAATAAAATACCTTAACCACATAAATATTTTATGTAAACCCTTATCTATATTTCGATTGCAAAGCAATCACCTTCAGAAGAGATTTCTAAAAGAGTTTTGTTGTGATTTCTTCTAAAGATTGCTGTATTGTATTAATGTATATCAGGATCCTAATACAAATTGTATGGTGTAAAGAGGTTTCCCCATGCTGCTCTAAACTATTATTAGAATTGTGTTTAAATTTTGTACCTTATGTTGGCAGACCGATCACCTGAACCAGCCTCACGTACCTGGCATGCCATTCGACTTTAACTACGCCGTCAAGGACGATTACTATGGCACTGACTATTCACATAATGCCGTCAGCGACGGAGACGTAGTTAAAGGGGAATACAGGGTACAACTCCCTGACGGAAGGCTTCAGATCGTCAAGTACACGGCTGACTGGGCCACCGGATTCCACGCGGATGTATCTTACGAAGGACAGGCGCAGTACCCACAAGGATCACCTTCAGGACCCTACCCCGCGGCAGTTAAACCCAATCAAGCCTATGGACCACCGAGTGGTCCCTACTAAGACTATTGTGTTTTAAACCGCGTGGACATTCGATAAGTTACCAAAAGTGTACCGTTCGTTGAGCGATTATCAATCGATTACATATCAGTATTATTTATAAATGCAGTGATGATGAATTGTTGTCATTGAAAGGTTTATTATAAAAAATATCAATTAAAATATAAAAAAAAGAAATCGATATTCAAAACCAATGATCGATTGTTAATCGCAATAATCCGTGGTATATCTCGTTTTTGAGATATGCTGAAGTGTATTTATAATTTTAGAAAAGGTAATACTCATGTAAACTTTTTTATACTTAATTTAAGTTTTTACTAGCTGACTGTTGTGAATGTGTTTCTTATTAGACTCTGTATCTTAAAACTATATCTAAAATTAATTGTTGACTGCATCTAAAACTAAACTGTGTCTAGAAAAAAATTTGTGAAATATAAAAAATTTGTGTTAGTGCTGAAATTTTTAATATTTAAAATTTTCATAACGATAACTTTTTTCAAACAACGTAAAACTTTAAAAAAATATTTGACTCTTGTAATTGTACAGTATTTTTTTAAAGTAAATTATACTTTTATGATAAATTTAATGAACAAAAACTAGTATCTTAAGTAATGATTGCTTTAATTTCACAACAAACTACTTCCATATATGAAAGAACGCTGTAGAAGTCTTCATGAAGATATTAGTGGAAACCACTGAAATCATTGTCCCCAGTCTCTCATAGCTGTGATTGCATCAGAAGTTACAGTAATTGTATAAAATCTTAGAATTACGTAATAAATAAAGTATTATTTGCAAATGTATTTTATAATTATTTACTTCCATTTCACGACAAAGGCGAGTAACGGCTATGAACTCGTGAGTTAAAATTTCACGACAAAACGGCAACCGCAAAAAGACACAAATCTCCACGCCGAAAGAAGATTAATTGAATTGCTTGATCGTCTATTTTGTTCAGAATCTCAGCATCACGATTCGGCTTTGTCTCTTGTTCTAGGAGATAATTACATCTACTTGATGTACTTTTGATTTATAGTCTTTGACAAATTGTCTTTTTGAATTGTAACGTTTCCAATATACATATTTTAAGGCGACGATGAAGAATTTTACTAAACGTGATTAATATTGAAGCAAATAAGGTCTTGTTTGAATATAAGTAAAATTTCACAGCTTCATATCTGATGTTATGTTAATTAGAGGTTAGCTAGTGAGAGCAATTCACATCGGTAAAAATTAAAACAGTTCGATCAAAACTGAACACACTAGTTTATTAAAACATACAAACTAGTTTCGATTACGATGTCAATTTAATAAACGAATGTGTTGGGAGATTTTGAATGAACTGTTTTAATTTTCATCATTATGATATATGATGTTATTTTTTTTTAATTTATCAAAATCAACTGCTCAAAGCTTTAAATTAAAACATAATTAAAAATGTTCTATGCAAATTTTGTTTTTCTGTATTAGAAAAAACCATACAGTATTAATGTGTTTTATGATAGCTATTTTTTTACATGAAAAGGCAAAAATATTTCCAGTAATTAAAAAGTAATAGTTAAATTATTTTAATATTGCTTCAATTCAAATATAATACAAAAACAGTAATCATATTTTCTTTAAAACAATACACAAAATAAGTTAATTTAAACAAATTTTCCATTCCATTTAAGGACATTCTGACTCCTGATACTTAAATGTAGACACATTATGTACTCTTAAAATGTGAAAATACGTTTGTGGATAAACAGTTAGTAATTTCTACTTTATTTTAGTAAAAACAAAAACGGAGTACAGATATTCAAGACAAAACTATTTCAAACATTTTACGATTTTTCCTAAAACATCATGCAAAATTATTTTTTTTCTGCTTGGATTGCCAATTCAAAAATCTCTTCATGGTCATCTTAGTGACTTCACAAAATTATTTTGGGGAGAAATTTTTCCAGTGGCGTCAGCAAATCAGTAATTATAAATTCTAAAATTCTCTCGCAGAAGCAGTTGTGAGATGATAAGGAATCGACATTTCATGGAAATCTGAGATCATGTTACATAACGTTGCTAGTTCGTAATTTTATTTTATCAATTTTAATTTTTTTTTTATACTGTACAGATTATACAAGTGAAATACAATTAAAGAGGAAATATTTTCTATAATTTTTTTAACGCATGCAAGTAGATATGTTACAGCGCACGCCAAATAATAACTGCAGTTAACGGTTACACGAGGAACGTTAGAAGAGATGTCGTTCCTTTGAAACCCGCTTGGCTGCATTCCTCTCGGTTGCGGGGGAACAGGAACGGTTGCGGAAGCAATCTGCTAACGCAGTGTTTATCTCCTTGATAACGACCGAGAGGCGATGCAACCTGTCCTTAAAAACAAAAAATGAAACCAAGCAATTCTCACAAATTACCCGCCGACTATGAGAAGCTTCGTTTTACGCAATCTTCGTCTTCCATTTGTAAATTAACCGTACTATTCGGAACTATTCAACTTCTTATTACCCTGGGTCGTTGATTAAGCAATATGATTATATGCTCACGTAATCTAGCGACTAGCTAAGCTTAACTAGTTTTATTTAATTTTGTGTGCTATATAAACGTATGAATAAATATCTTAGGCCATGCAACACCCGTGCTTACATCCTGATACTGTTTTAACCTACATTATTATGTTTTTCCTTATACAAATATTATATTTAATTTTAAAGAAGACTATTTGAAAAAAAAACTGTTTATAGACGTTGTAGTTCTCTTTTATAGTGCTCTCCTACAACTGGAAAAAAACGTTTCAAGTTATGAATTGTCTTTTTAAGCCATTCTTAGCTATTCCCTATTTTATAAATCTCTAAATAGTCAGGATATAAACTATCGGTAAAAAACAGCCTACCTACGAGGCTTACTAAAAGACCAAAGTTTATTATCACGAAGCACTTCGTTGAGGAAATAATCCTCCTGTAGCCGTTAGTATGCATTAACCAGGTTAGGTTGGGGCACTTCAAAGCCCATTAGGATCTTAATAGCTGTATCCAGCACTTTTAAAATCTTGTCAAAATACAGCAAATATAAACCCGTTTTATAAGATGTATAGCACTATGACGTGACAAATATCAGTATTTTGTACGATAGGTACACAATAAAGGTCGAAAAAACAGGATACGCCACCTTTACAATACGAACTACGGATTCAGTTATAATTTCCAACATTAGCAATTAAATAACAATTTCCATTTTCACAGAAACTATAAACACCTAATTGCCTTGACATATCGAACTTGACACACCTGATCGCTTACATGGTCCAAAGACTAAAGCAGTATATCTAAAAGCTATTTAAAGAGCTTGAAACAGTACGAAATTAAAATTTTACAAAATTCTTTCATAATACGCCCCTACACAATATAGTGAATGTATACCAGAATTTCAAGTCTGTAGCTTGTACAGCCTACGTTGATTCTATGACAGCCATCATTCAGAACGACTCATCCATATATTCATATATGCAATTTAATTTGAATAGGTATCTCTCTCTCTCTCTCTCTCTCTCTCTCTCTCTCTATATATATATATATATATATATATATATATATATATATATATATATATATATATATATATATATATGTATATTGCCATTGCTTATTTTTGCACATTATTGTTTACATATTGATAGTTCTAATAGATAAAAAGGTTTTAACTGCCTTAAAATTTGCAAAACAAAACCTTAAAGATATACTAATGTAATAGACAAAAAGAATAAATTGACACAAAATTAGTACACAATAACTCTGAGAAAATTGGTGTTTTTATAAAGATATATTTGTCTAATTCAAAACTTAACGAAGTTAGGCTTTCGAAATAATAATTTCAAGCTCTAGAATCTATTTTGAATATTTCCACTCAATACAAAATATTTTTAAAACTAATGATGGGCCATATTATTTTATTTCCTACTTTAAGCTAAGAATGATTAAAGGCGTTTCTTGTATAGTATTGTAAAATATATCGAGAATCCATTTTATGAAGTAATTTTTATATTTAATGATACATATAATTATTTACATCCATAAATAAAAAGAATAAAATGCACATACCTTAAGCAGGGTACATAGCTTGGCTTTGGTTTTATGAGTACGGGATTTCTTTTATTCATTCATCAAGGAGTAATTTCTATCAGTTTGAACTATTGAAATAGTACAAAATAGTTATAACTAGTAGTTATACTTTAAAACTATTAAAATTATTGTATACTTTTACATCTTATACCTTTTAAAATTATATCTCGCCATCTCTGATAGAGTCAATAAACATTCATATTGGATGCCTAATGATGTTTCTCATGCTATGAAAATAAACTCTAATACAAAAACAAAATTTTATGCGATTTGGAAATAAATGAAAACTGGTAGTGAATAAATAATTGAAAAATTGGAATATATACTTAATATTTTAATTTCTATATTGCTACGTAAACTATAATGGATTTGTTTCACACTATAATGATTAAATGAAAAATGTATACTCGTAGGCTATTATATATATATATATATATATATATATATATATATATATATATATATATATTAAATATTTTTTTGATGCAAAGTCTAGTGAATTATTTATATTTTTCGTAATATCGTTAAACTAAAGGCAAAATATTATCTATTATTTTAAAATAATTTTATTTTCATTCAATTAATAACGTGTATATAACGAGTCTATAACAAATATATATATATATATATATATATATATATATATTATAGACTACACGTTATTAATTGAATGTAAATCAAATTATTTTAAAAAAATAGAATATAATAAATAGAATAGAAAAATAAAATATTTTGCCTTTAGTTTAACGATATTACGAAAAATATAAATAATTCACTACACTTTGCATCAAAAGAATATTTTTGGAACAAAATGTCTTTAAAAACGTGTTATACTCATATTTAATCTATTCATATTCTTAAGCTATCATAAAAATCATACATTCTCTCATTATTGTGTATTTTTTGTAAAAGATTACCTGATAGATTACCTGAAGATAATACCTGAGAACCATAGCGTCGACTCTGATTTTTTTTTCACACGTTGCTCAAACTATCACAAAAAATAATTTTAAGAATATTCTCATACATAACTACATGGCTGGTATAAATTTAGTTATTATTAATAACTAGGTTTACACAGTTTTGTGTTTTTTACATTTAGGTTATGCTTCGACTTTTTCATATTTTACCAACCATTTATATATATTGAGGGGGTTAAAATATCTTGTAGGCCTATCTGTAAATATTTTGAAAGAATGTGTGCTTTACTATCATAGCGAATAAAAATGAATGAGAACTCGATTGTTTATGTGTTTAGTGATATATATATATATATATATATATATATATACACACACAAGAAACTTTATATATTCTATAAAAGAATACAAGAAAACAGTGTTGCAAAGCTACAAATATATATATATATATATATATATATATATATATATATATGTATATATATATATATATATATATATATATATATATATATGTATGTGTGTGTGTGTGTGTGTGTATAGAGTAAATTTACATTAATTTTTAGTTAGCAAATAAAATTACTTTCATGCCGTTACAAATTTAGAATATAAAAATTAAATGGATTACATTTAAGCTTACAATTAAAATTCAATTTCTTTAATTAAGAATTATATTTTATTTAAATTAAAGTATAACGTATCGAAAGAGATTACAATTTTTTAATATACGTTTATATAAACACTTTCATTTAAACACGACTCTAATTAACTAACAGCCATTAGCATCAGTTGAAATGGCAATTACAGGAAGAATAACAAGGAACCAACACAGCCATAGGCCTCCGATGCAAAGTATGTCAACATTATTATGTTTACATGATTAATTATTAAAATCTCTATTGCTGGAGATTTAAATAGGATATGTTATTGTCACATCCACCTCATGTGACTTTAACGATACGAATTTACTAATTAGCACTAATTAGTAGTTATATTAATTACAGATGTTTTAATTGGTAGTTGGTATTCTTGAGACTCGAGATCGCCTGAGTGAAAGTTGTACTACAGTGGAACAATATCTACAAGGTCAAATGATTTATTGCAAAACAAATTTAATATGTTTTAACTATAAAGTTATTGGATTAGTACTGAGTAACAAATTGTATCGTATGTTTTTGACGTTTCGAGATTTCGAAGCTTCTTTTATTTGCTCAAATAGAATATGATATAAATGATGTCATATAGTTATTCAAGTAAATGTCAATTTTATCATTTCATCTAAACCACACAAAATCTTGCTTTAATAAATAAAATAACATATTTCTACTCGACCTCTAGTAGCTTCGTCCATTTTCTCCCAAATGTCATTATTTTTCATGTACAGTAAGTTTTAATAAAGTCCAATAAATGTCATAAAACAAATGTAAATATCCTATAATAGCTGATCTAGAACGATGTATTTATTGAATGTTGTTATAAATAGTTTGATGTTCATAATCTGAATACTTTGTGGGGTCAATAAGTTTACCTTCGATTGACGTCACATTGCGACGAATATTGTAGCAAGTAGAAAATTAAAAGAGCATCTGGAGACTAGGATGGGCTTGAAGACTTAAAGGGTGGAGAATGTTATGACGTCTCGTAAGGAAAGGTGATTTGAATAGTGAAGAAGGGACCTCTTTTAGATTCAGAAATAACTTGCAAGTAGTATAAAGATAGCTATACGGTAGGCTACGTGTGACGGTAGTGTGGAGATTAAAATGAGCTGGAAGACTTAAATGGTGGATAATATTATGAAGTCTCGTAAGGAGCTGTGATTTGAATAGTGAAGGAGGGACTCCTTGGGGTTTAGAAATTGCTTGCAAGTAGTATATAGAGAGCTATACGGTAGGCTAAATGTGACGGTAATGTGGAGATTAAAATGAGCTGAAAGGCTTAAATGGTGGATAATGTTATGAAGTCTCGTAAGGAGCGGTGATTTGAATAGTGAAGAAGGGACCCCTTTTAGATTCAGAAATAACTTGCAAGTAGTATAAAGATAGCTATACGGTAGGCTACGTGTGACGGTAGTGTGGAGATTAAAATGAGCTGGAAGACTTAAATGGTGGATAATGTTATGAAGTATCGTAAGGAACTGTGATTTGAATAGTGAAGGAGGGACTCCTTGGGGTTTAGAAATTGCTTGCAAGTAGTATATAGAGAGCTATACGGTAGGCTAAATGTGACGGTAATGTGGAGATTAAAATGAGCTGAAAGGCTTAAATGGTGGATAATGTTATGAAGTCTCGTAAGGAGCGGTGATTTGAATAGTGAAGAAGGGACCCCTTTTAGATTCAGAAATAACTTGCAAGTAGTATAAAGATAGCTATACGGTAGGCTACGTGTGACGGTAGTGTGGAGATTAAAATGAGCTGGAAGACTTAAATGGTGGATAATATTATGAAGTCTCGTAAGGAGCTGTGATTTGAATAGTGAAGGAGGGACTCCTTGGGGTTTAGAAATTGCTTGCAAGTAGTATATAGAGAGCTATACGGTAGGCTAAATGTGACGGTAATGTGGAGATTAAAATGAGCTGAAAGGCTTAAATGGTGGATAATATTATGAAGTCTCGTAAGGAGCTGTGATTTGAATAGTGAAGGAGGGACTCCTTGGGGTTTAGAAATTGCTTGCAAGTAGTATATAGAGAGCTATACGGTAGGCTAAATGTGACGGTAATGTGGAGATTAAAATGAGCTGAAAGGCTTAAATGGTGGATAATGTTATGAAGTCTCGTAAGGAGCGGTGATTTGAATAGTGAAGAAGGGACCCCTTTTAGATTCAGAAATATCTTGCAAGTAGTATATAGATAGCTATACGGTAGGCTACGTGTGACGGTAGTGTGGAGATTAAAATGAGCTGAAAGGTTAAATGGTGGAGAATGTTATGAAGTATCGTAAGGAACGGTGATTTGAATAGTGAAGAGGAACCCCTTGGAAGTTTAGAGATATCTTGCAAGTAGTATATAGAGAGGTATATGGTAGGCATCGTGTGTCGTTTAAGTGGAATAATGAAAAAATCATGGCAGAGGTTCACTATAACATGCCAATAAAAAAATTGACATACCTTATTAATAAAACAGTTAGTTTCTCTTGACGCTATGTAAAAATGTGAGATAAAATCATCAATAAAGATGTATCCAAGTTGAAAAATAATTTGTTTGGTTCTGACGGAGTTTTCATGGCACAGATATTTTGCATACATGCCTCTAGCAGTAATGAACACTCGTTACAAGGTCTCAATAGATGTTGGTTTATCCCTTTGTACACAAATGACAAAATATTTTACAAAAATAGAAATAGTTTGAAAATAAAAATGATTTGTATTAGCCTAAGTCTAGAATTAAGTTTCATTACTTTTATAATTAGGCTTCGTCAAACAATACTGCTAAACTCAGTGAGTCTGTTGTAAGAGATAGCGAACACCAAGTTCTAGTTCTATACAAACGCACATACACAGTAACCGCTTGTGACTATAACATTTTTTTAACCCGAAATAATAGGCTATTACATTTTAGGGCTGGCCACAATAACTTCCTTCAGTAACCAAGAAAAGTAGCTCTATCTTGTACCACCTAACCCATGTCGATGGTATAAAAAATGTCATTATTTATATAAAGTACATTAAATTTCCAAACTCAACGTACATCTGTATTGTTAAAGGGAGGATGATTCAGACACCACTCCAAAGTGTGGGATAAACGCCCAACTCAGTGATGCACGCTAGGCCAGTACCTAAAGTTTTCCTTATTTAAAGTTATAATTTAATCAAATATTTCTTAAATAATATCTTATCCAAAAAGTTGAATTAAAGCAGTATTTAGCGATGATACGTCTGTAAAAATATTGATTTAAATATTAATATTATACATTTACATTTGATAAAAATTGAGAAAATATAATATATATGAAATTTAGCCAAATAATAGATATTAAATTTCATTAGCAGTTAAGCAATGGCATTCCAAGTCTTGGACTAAATTAATATTCGGAACTTATAAATTATCTCTGAGAGCCTACAACCGCAAAGACTTTAACAGCTGTAGTTACAAGTGTAATAAAATGCCACTCTCAACTAATGATATTGAATACTATCATTGTAAATTATTTTGGTTTGAACGAACTTATTTGTTCTCAAGTAATTAACCACTCCCACAATCAGGATTATTGCTACCCCTTTGAATTATACAATCAACTATATAGCTAATATTAAAATAACAACTAACCCTATTTCATGTATACTTTGTCATAATTATTTGGGATAGATGTAACACAACATGTATCTATAATCAATAACGTAATGCATATATAATATGGGTAATTTATATTACACACACACAGATTCACGCCCACACACAAACACAAACACAATTTTGTTAAAATTATTCTACTAGACATAGAATGTTAAAATACATAGAAATACTGCACAGCTACTCTCAATGTTTATTATTTTCCATAATACTTTCTATTCCACCTTTCACTGTTTGCCAGGCTAAAATTACTTAATAAAACAAATGTATCTGTAAAGGGCATAAAATTATTGCAACTGCGACTCTAAACGGTTGCTTAATGCATGCGCCATTGCCAAGCAACATTAATTTGAAGAGGATATTCCAGATATGATACAGCTGATAAATACGATTTGAGGTTAGCTTTCGGGTCAAGGCGATTTTTAATGAAACTAATACTCACTCGCAATAAACACTTTAATACATAAAAAAGCGTTTCAATGACCAGTTTGTCTTCTTTATTAATCGGTAAAGCACTTTACAGCCTGTGAAGTATAACTATGTTTCACTGCAATGTTTCATTTAATGTAATGAGTGATTTAAATAACTGAGAACAGTGTAAGAAAATATACACCAATAGACGTTATGCAATAAACTCATGTATTGCCAGTATGTAATAATTTCATTATTAAATAATTTTATTCTCTTTGCTATAAAAAAATTATTATATTCTTTACTTTTCAATGACTTTTCAATTGCTTTTTAAAATTGAAAATATATTTCTCCCATTTTCCTTTAGGTGGATTCGCTAAAAGATTTTAAAAGAAAACTGTTTCCTCCTTTTTATACTATATTACTTGAATGTAACTTGAAATATTATTAGAAAAAACGTTAATGTGGTTTTTAAATACGAAATTTATATTTTTATATAACTTTGTTCATTATCATACTCACTTTTCTTTTTCGCTAATGAATATATACCCACATGTCTATACGTTATTAGATGTTTCTCTTCATTTTAAATTGCCACCACACTCCGTGGATAAATCTGTAAAAGGATCTGTAATTCATGTATAATGTAACTATATAGAAATAACAAGTGTATAGCGTCATAATTAATCACCATATACTATTTGCCACTTCACAAGAGTATCTACTGCCGAAGTTGCTTAGGGTAGTTCCACCCACCAATAATTTATTTGTGATGGATACAGGGTTGTTAGGAGATCTTGGACTGTCTACGCACCAATGTCACAAAAGATAATAAATCTGGACACCGATAAAACAATATGTGACAACAGTTGGAATTCTTTTGGAACAGAAATATTGTACATTAAGGCGGGACCGTTTAAAGTGTTTCGGAATCTGATTGGTAGATGGTACTAGAAATTAATATTCTACAAGCTTAAAAAAGTTAGGGTTAATGGGAAGAAACATGGTAGATATGTAAAAATGTCGGCAACATTATTTGCTTTCAGTTTTCATTTTCTATCCAATCACAGAAAGAGTATTGGAATTTCACGA
>JBAIZL010000001.1:40488770-40493770 GCA_036971475.1 Prosapia bicincta
CCTAGAACTCTTCGTGACATTGTCAAGCCTAGAACTCTTCGTGACATTGCCAAGCCTAGAACTCTTCGTGACATTGCCAAGCCTAGAACTCTTCGTGACATTGTCAAGCCTAGAACTCTTCGTGACATTGTCAAGCCTAGAACTCTTCGTGACATTGCCAAGCCTAGAACTCTTCGTGACATTGCCAAGCCTAGAACTCTTCGTGACATTGTCAAGCCTAGAACTCTTCGTGACATTGTCAAGCCTAGAACTCTTCGTGACATTGTCAAACGAAGTGACTTGGAGTAACAACAGGTAGTAACACCTGAGTTCTTATTGTCAGAATGGTACTACTTTGTCTTACTTGTATTACGTGAAAACCGTTAAACGGCCTCAATGGAGTATAAGGTGTGTGTTTAAAAACCGAATAACAAAGATCAAGGTTTAGATATAAATAAATAAAATTCATTCTTACATCAAAGAATCTGCCTTTACTAATAATATGTTCACAGTGTAGAATATCGTATTTACAATACTTGGTGGGTAAAAACTTAATTTGGGACATTGCACCAAATAACTGCAAACTAATATATTGAGTAATTGTCTCATCAGATGTTGATATAAGATCATCAAATATAGAAAATAAGTTGAAAAACGCAAATGTGAATTTTCATGATCCATTCCGAGTTTGCCAGGTGGTTGCCTTGTCACCTTAGTTAATAAAGGTTTATTTCTTAAACACAAAAATAAAATAAAGAAATGAGTGAAATACATTTATAAAATAAGGAAAACTGAAAGTTATCCATGCCCATTGAGGATGATAGAAGATCGTAAGTTGAAACGTAAAAATAAATCTAACAATTGAAAATTAAGCTCCATAAAATAGTAACTGGAAAAACAGTAAGATTTGAAATAAAACACGAGAACAATCCAGAATATCAATAAAAATATCATATTCACTTGTTTAAAAGGCAATTTACAGATTAAAAGATCTAGTTACAATTTTATAGATATACTCGTACCCAAATATCTTAAAACACATCAAAATTTTATCCGCATTGTGTAAAAGATTTTCTCTACTTCAGATTATTCTTATAACTCTGTCGAAATATATTGCTGCAATGAAATCTATATGCATTAAGTAACAACATTTTTGTATGGAACGTTTTAAACAGCAAAAACGAAATTATATAAATTAAAAACACGATTAAAATTTAACAATAATCTATATTAGTTGTTGAAATTTTTTCATAGTACGTGACAGCAGCAGACAATATAGAATGCTATAAAAAATGCTGGAACATAGAATATGGATAAAATAAAAGATAAACTATGATTAGTGAGCCACGTACAAGAGAAACTAGGTGACAAAATAATATAAGCAATAATGTTCGGATATTGAAAAAAATAAAATTTGGAATATTTATTCAGTAGTTTTGAAAATGCTGTTAGTCATTCATGTAGCAGACATGCTGTTAGTCATCCTGAAAATTAGAAATCAGTAAATTTTAGAATACAATTCAGGTTTACCTAAGAAATCATACAACTTTTTAGAAAAGGCTCTCTTATGTTAACCTAAATCATCAATGCAGTGCGTCGATTGCAACACGCGACTACTTGTTAGAAAGATACGGAAGTAGTAACGCTGCCAGTTTCAGGTAAATTAATCTGAGTCGTCAAATCGTACACACGATTTTAGCTCCTACCAATTATCTTCAAATTATCTGAAGGCTATTTGCAAAGAGACTAAAGATAGTAATTATAAAGTCAAACATTGACCTTGAGATCTTCAATTTGATATCACAGTTCTATAGAAATACCATCGACAAATCTTTGAAAGGAAAACAGGTGTTCACCAACTGTGACTTTTAGACGTTACTCAACATTTGATAAAGTTTAATATTGACGAAATTTTATATAATAAATAACATCTTACCACCAACATTTTCTGTATTCCAGGTAACTAGTTACACCGCTCTTCACCCAGGACGATTGTAGTCTACGTAAGATTGACCATACACAAGCAAAGCGTTAATTTCCATCTTATCTAAAGATCAATATGGCTGTCCTATTTTCATATACAATTTTTATTTTTTTCGTTACAAGGGTGGGCTTCTAAGAATAGCATAAACAGCAAACATTCAAGATCACGCACATCTCATTACACGTTAAAAAAAAAGTACTCAATTGTCTAAATGTCCTCAACAATAACGGGTGTAAACTCACTAATGTTTATTCTCTCACATCGGTGTTCCCCCGACACAGACAAGGGCTATACTGGTGTTATGTCAAGGTCATCAGTTTGAAAGCAAACATTAGATATGACATAAAAAGTTATTTTTTAGAATAATACTTGTGGGAATTCATTTCTTTTGCATGCAGCATTTTATGCTGCTAATAAGACTAAAAACGTCCACATGTTCTAAAACAAAGTTCTTCTTTTTGGGGAGGCAGTAGTTGAGTATTTGTATAAGATCAAAATTTGCGAGTTTGGGGTATACATTTGGTTACTCAGAAGAAACTTGAAATGAATACAACCGCTGGCTGGCTTCCATGAAACGACTCTTCACAATCAGGGAGTCGAGGAGTCATATATGTATGAAGGTTTATAGATGAAGATTCAGGATTTCTTGTGAGCATATAATATAATAATATTTTTTTTCTGTGGAGGTTGGAATGCATTTATGCAACATCAAGCCTGCCGTTGCCAGACCTGGTGTGTGGGACTCCTGGCGAATACCCACTAATAATAATAATAATAATAATAATAATAATAATAATAGCAAGAATAAAAATAATAATATTAACAATAATAGTAAAAATAATAATGATAATAACTATACTAATAGGAATTATGATAATAATATATGAATAATACTGAAGACCGACTCACTATCAACAATTTATTTCGAAAGATTTTTTGTCCATGACAATCAGTAAAATGTTTTCTTTTTACATAATGAAATAACCACTTATCGAATTTTTAATTTACGGTATATTTATAATCAACTTATAGAGATATTATTATGTTCCAATGTAAATCGCATATCAAGGAAGATCACAAATGCAATAACAAACATTGTCAGGTGTGTGCATAAAGAAAATCATTTTTGTTTAAAAAAAACAAGAAAAAGATAAAAACTTTTAATTAAACGAGACCTTAAATAATTTACAATTTCAAAACACGAGATACAAAATAGTATTAAAAATAGAAATAAAACATACTTTTTTGTGTTTATCTCTACATAGCAAAACAAACTTGTGGTTCAAGCAATTTGACTCGTTCTCATTGAACTCTGACACTTTGACGGCGAGGTTGTTATTTATTCGCGACGTGTTGAGATGATTGTCTGTGAAAGAAAAACTGATGTTTAAGTCTGTAGAACAATGAAATGCCATCCATATTGCTTCTTAACTTCATTGCGTCTCGTTAACTCTTAACCTCTCATAACAAGACTTAATACAGCTCAAGACATTTAACGAATTGTATTAACAGACACCTTACAGCTGTATGAGCATGACGAAATTCCGCAGTGGTTTTACTTTAAAGAGAACAGCTTGCTGTGATTACATGGTGTACACTTGCAAAGAATGTGACTATGAAATATTTTTATTTATTTATTTTTATTACCCGAAGTAAATTAGTAAATGTGAGAGGAAAGAAATATATTAAATATATATATATATATATATATATATATATATATATATATATATATATATATATATATATACATATATATATATATATATATATATATATATAATAATAGATAATATATATATAACTTAAATATTTAAGTATGTTTTATATGGTTAAGAATGATCAAGCATTTAAATATTAAGGCTCATATGTAAAGGTCATTATGTAATTTAACCCATCTAAACCTATTTTTGTATTTTTAAAAGGATCAACCAGTTTACTATTATGACCTCGAAAGGTAGAAAGGGTTTTTTAATACAGATAGGATTAAGAGAGAAACTACAACCACAAATAGTGAAAATGGTGATTTCATAATGGCCCATTCTATACCATGGTATCTTTACAACTCTTTACAAAACAAGGGGCAGGTGGGATTTAGTAGACCTTAGGAAAGGTCACAATGGTCTCCTTCTTTTAAACACACGAGGAAATTATGGTACCGCGTGGTCAAGAACCCTTTGGCTCCTACTATCAACCGTAGTTGAACAATCCCCTAACAGGTTTAACTGATTGACTGAGAGATGAATGTCAAAGAGTAATTCAGGAAAAAACGATTTTTATAACATACTTTAGAATTGACACTAGATTTTTTTAAATTATCTAATAAAAATTGAAAATATTCGTAATAATTAGTAAAAGACTAAGCTAAAGATAAGAAAGAATTCTAAAAACTCCTTACTACATAGGTATAATATTATTATTCGTAATTCATTGTATTATAGGTAATATATTTTGTACATGATATATTTCTGTATTTTTACTAGTTAAACTTACTCAAAATAACAATAAATGTTAGGATGGTCGATAGGGCTTGGTATATTTGATTAAAGTATAGTAATATAAACAGTATATTTAATGTCATTAATTGGAACATGTGGGTGAATCAAAGAGGGCTTGGATCTAAATAAAATACATATCACTAAATACGTAACTAAAACAAAGGTTCTAAATATAAAATTACCTATTTGGGAAACTACACCAGAGAAATGTTAATTTTTCAAAAACACTGCAGTTTTTTTATTGGCAGTTAAAAAAAACATTTTTAAAATATATTTAAAAAGGCAATAAGGTCGTCCTCGTAAATGTGAAATTGAATAAAATACATAAGTATCTCTAATACAGGCTTCATTATTATTATAAGTATCTAGTTAGTTAAATTTTATATTTAATAATAGATACGTCTTAATAAAGATAATATATGTTATTTCTAATTTTTAAAAGTATTTTCTTAGTGATTATTTTAGGAATGTTGAGAGATTTCTTAATTTTTTTCTAACCTACAATGTGTATATAACCGAAGCAATCACGGCATAGCGGT
>JBAIZL010000001.1:40501270-40526270 GCA_036971475.1 Prosapia bicincta
TATATATATATATATATATATATATATATATATATATATATATATATATATATATATATATATACGTGTGTGTGTGTGTGTACAATATAAATTTATATATTACATATATGCTTCAGGTGTTTTGCAAATAATAAATAAATACCATCAATTACTTTTTTCGATGATTACAGAGTTGCTTGGAGAAAATTATAGGGCCACTAACGGGATTACTCAGGGACTGTGTTGCTCTGAGTTACATTCCCGGGTAGTGGCTCAAATAGAAAGTTATGTTTATCCCCAAACTTGGGAGGAAAGGTTAAATAGAGGTAAAGAAATTCAGACCTGTCAGCCTCATATGCTTCTCGTCAGCAAATAAGTTCTAAAATATTCACTTGGTTACACAACAATTACTTATAGTTTGATCAGTGAATTCAAGATGATTGCATCAAGCAACTACATCTTATATATATATATATATATATATATATATATATATATATATATATATATATATATATATATATAGTAATTTTTCCACCACTAAGTGCAATAATTTTATTGTTTTAAAATTATTGCACTTAGTGGTGGAAAAAATTACTTACAATAGTAACATATTACTTCATACATATTGTAATATTTTTTTATATATTTATAATTTTTATAATTTTGAATAATTTCTTTATAATAAAACAAAATTTAGTAATACTTAGAAAATACTGTAATAAATTGCTAGGAGCCAGTTAGAATTACAAAATAATTGTAACCCTAACAGTAAAATTTAGATACCTATTACTTTTATTTTTTATTACTTACCATTTATAGTAATAAATAAAACACTTTCTTATAATTCGATTAATTTTGGTTTAATTTAGTTTTTTTTTAAATCTTATTCTAGTTACAATATTTTTTAGACACAGGAAAGGCTGGTGGACCACTATTTGAAAAAGGGACCTCTGAAGAAATATCCGCTTCATCAGGACTAACACGCCAAACGAACTGATAGTTCAGTGGAGACTGCGCTTTTGTCGGTTGTGGACTTCATTGAGGGTCAGATCAACAAAGTTGATATCTATTTGGGCTTTTCTTGATGGGGAAAGGGCTTTTAATAGTGCCTCTAAGCTGGCAATCAAGAGAGCATCTAAGGATCACGGGATTTCTGACGGAATTATAAATTGGATTATGAGCTTCATGGAAACCCGTATAAATACTGCATTCTGCATGTGGTGCACGATAAGAGGAATGACCTCGGAGGGCTGCTCTCAGGGTGGGGTTGTATCTCCTCTGCTGTGGAGCCTTGTTGTGGACGGACAACTAAGGACGCTCAGTGGGATGGGTGTTAAGGTGATAGGATATGCGGACGACATAGCTATCCTTGTTAGGGGGCCATTTGAAGAGGACCTCACAGACCTGCTTCAAGAGGTACTCAATGTAACAGAAGCAAGGAGGATGGAAAAAGCACTATGAATTCAAGGAGAGATATCTGTGGCACTAATCTTTATTTGGCGATATAAAACTAAATCGCTGGAGATGATGGAAATTGGTAATACCAAAAAAAGCTACGTTGAGAGCGCTAAATATCTGGGAGTTATTCTGCATAAGAATCTACTCTGGCGTGAGCACTTGGAGGATAAGTGCAAAAAAGCCATATCAATGCTCTGGCAATGCAAAGGAGTGATAGGCATGAGGTGGGGTTTGGCTCCACGTCAGATGAACTGGATTTATTTTGCCATTGTGGTACCGTCTGGTGGGACAGGGCACAGAAAGAAACAAGTAGAAAAGTTCTGACCCGCGTGCAGGGGCTCTTACATAGAGGCATAACAGCTACGAGAAGGAGCACACCATGTGTGGCCATGAGGGTTATGTTGGGTTTTCCATCCTTGAGTCTTCAAATTAGGATGGAGCCAATGAAAACTGCATACAGGCTGCATTGTATTGGGCTGAGGAAGACAAGTAGCAAACGACATAAACAGCTATTTGGAGATTCACTGAAGGAGCTCTGGATAGAACCTCAGGAAAAGATACTGTCTCTTATGAGGGAAAAAGGGAATTACAAAATCCATATTCCTGCAAGAGAGGCATGGTCAAAGTGCAGACCCAAACATGGTGAAATATGGTTCACGTGTGGGTCCAAAATGGAAGGAGTGGGAACCGGCTTTAGTGGACCGAGACATAAAGACATATTCTGTCTTCACCTGGAAGACTAGATGACGAATTATAATTCCCGTAGTTGTATGGCACTTTAAGAAGCATATAGTTGTATGGCACTTTAACTTACATATAATTCTAGGTCAAATTAAGTAACAACGACACAACAGACCTGATACGTTTTTGAGACAAATATGTGTTTAAGCGTAAAATGATCACTGATTATTTTTCTATGGAATTAATTAAACTTTGATTATACATCGTTTCGTAAGTATATTTTTTGTTAGAACAAGAAACATATAATTTATTTAAAAGATGCGAGTAAATATAAACAGTAAAATATCTTTCTTCCATCTGAAATTTGTAAAAACATTTCATCTTCATTGGAGTCATATAATGCTCAATAATCATGTATACTGTTATTAGCAAAGATGGAGGATGGGTGGTTTATTACATATGTGCTTCTCAGAAACTTAAATTTCAGGTCCTCTTTTAAAAGTTTAAGAATCAAGTTTCGCAAGAGTTTAATAAAATAGTAAATCTTTTATGAGAAAATCACCAAAAGTAACTTTAAAAAATTTATGTTTCATGTCTATAATATTACGTTTACATTAGTTATATGGGATAAGCATTTCCTTATTATTGAGGAAGAATTACTATTTTCTGTTTTTTTTTAATTCCTATTAGTTAACACTCTCCTTACATATAAGTTGTTCAAATTCACAATCGTTAATAATATACTCTTTAACCATCTACTCAAGTTCAAATAATTTTTTTAACTCATGGTGGATGACACTTGATCATAATGCAATACAGTTTTTTTTCAGATAATAATTCACTATTTAAATTTAATTAATTGATATCTGTTTACATAAGATAAAATCTTTTCACAAAAGGGGCAAGGAATGCAATTTATTTATTTCTTGCCATTTGTGGTAAGTTAGCTGGTTTAGTTATAGGTTATGTTGTGAAACAGCTGTTTTAACGCATAACTGTTGTTACTTTAATCATATTATTTGTAATTATTTAAAAAAGGGACTAAAATAGATTTTGTTTGTTGACCTAAATAGGAATTGAATTTAAAACATTTTTGTTTATATTATTTGGTCATTCAGAAATTTTCGTCTTGTGCCACCCCTCAAGAGAATTCTGTATCAGTGCATGGTATTATCGTAAATAGCTATTGAATCAAATCGCAGGAAAAAAAGTAACATCACTTATCTAATAGGAAATAATCGTATCTCATCGGTTGTCTAAAAAGTGTCACTTTACTAACAACGTAAGTCTGCGAGATAGAATTGAGCAAATAAATGTTAAAAATCTAGGACATTTATTACATGACCTTGCCCCAGTTAAGTAAACAACTTGTATGAAAGGCAAAGGAAATTCACATCCAGTGCTAATAAAGGATTTAAAGGAAGACAACTTAACTATAACTTCGTATAGTCAAGGTCTCACGTCAGCTGAGGATTAAGCTGTAGTAAGCTATTTATCGATAAAGGTGTTTATGGTTATTAGTTTTATTTATTATTATTACAAGACTGAATTATTATTTTATTTTGCTTTATATCTGTGAAAATTTTAATCGATTTTAGTTAACGTAATTTTGTTTCACAAACTAAATAAATTTGTTAAATGTAATAACCATATAACCAATTTAACAAACAAATAGCCTTATGGAGGGGGGGGGTTGGAATCAAGCTATCTACTGCGTTTATTTAAAAAATACAATAAAAGTTAGAATATTTTAGGCATGTGTACATGCCTAAAGAGTACTAAAGGATGTTTTTGTAAAGTTTAGTGAGAAAATGTAATAAATGAAAGATGAGCCTAAGAATTAGATGCCTGAAACAAGCAGCCAATTTTTGAAATGTATTTTTTAAGAAATAAACGTAAATAATATTCTTCTTCTTTAAAAGTAAAACATTTCAAGTTACAGGGGAAAGTTTTAGTATAAAGTTCTATGCATTTTTGTTTATGGCAAATTTGCCTATTGCAAATTTTTAAAATAATGATAGGTGTTATTAAAATTGTTTGTGGTCAAAACAAATTAACAATCATACTAGTAAATGTTTACCTTTCAATTATGAAATTTTTTAATTTATTTTGAAGTGCGTGAGAAGTTTTACAAAACGATTTCTTGATATTTTACCCAATTATTCCAATTTACAACCTGATTTTTTTTACTCTAGTAACTGGAAAAAACACCTAGACTCTTTATACTCAACTCCCATATTAATAAAATTTTGCAATATTACAAACTTATTGTGTGAAACTAGGACATTTTGGTTACGTTAAAAAAGGTGTTTGTTATATCAACATTGTCTGATTGATTGATTGTTGTACTTATTGGAATATATTTTCATTACAAGTCTTTTATCCCTGATTTTCTTTTATTCGTTAGCCTAGTAAAATGAATTTGAAAAAGGCATTTGATCATTTGTGGCTTTCTCCTAAAATATACGTAGTTACTATTTTTTTTTCTAGATTCAATGTTTTTGACACCTCCATTAATATACATTGTTTTTTTTACCTGAGTATTCGGTTGGTAATCATATTTTTATATCAAATATCATAAATTACGTTACATTAATTTTAGTAATGATAAACAGTATTTATTTTATTATTATTTTGATTTTTATACATATTAATGATATTGATTATATTTTTATTGTAATTAATGACATTCATTGATATCATTTATAGTTTTTATTAACAAATAAGAAATGCGTAATGTGTATGCAGTTTTTAAAACATCTTCGGCAGTATTTTACATGTTTCTAAATTTAGGCCTACCTTATTAATTGTTCATTGCCTTAAACCCTTTTAAATATAAATCCCAAGGTGATTAGGAAACGTTCATTGCGCTGCCATCTACAAGAGTTAAGCTGAACTACGAAAGGGTTAGTTTAGTATAAAACCGCTAGAATGTACTGCCATCTACATTTATTTCAATCCAGTACTGTTGGGTGTAATAATATACAGGAGTTGAAAATTTAATTTCTAACACACAAATTGTAAAGTTACATGCAAAACTAACATTTTTATTGTCTATTTCAGTAAAATATATTAAGATTCTCCAGTGGTTATTCTTATTATGTCTTATTTACTTACATAGGGTAGGCCTGATTCAAATGTTTAAGTTTCTTCTACTTGTTGAACCTATTATAGCTTACTAGTAAGCAAAAAGAGCATAGGCCTCCGAAATTGTTGTTTTCCTGCTGGTCTTCCAATAAATATTTTGATTTCCGGGCTAACTTTCAGATTTACTTACTTCTGTTTCCTATTTTATAAAATATAACAATGCTTTTGAATGGTGAGATAATTTTTGAACTAAACTGTTGGTAATTATAGAAGTAACAGGGTTTCTTTGTAATTTTTAAGCTATTTATTTATTGTAGCTTGTACAAATTTTTAAAAAATTGTTATTTTCGAGTGCCATAAAATAAAATTATATACACTAATTATATATAGAAAATGTGAATCGGTTAAACCCAGAGTCTACCATCTGTTTAAAATAGAGGTTAAACTAATAAATCTTTATCGAAATACGTTTACGAAATACGAGTAGAATGATCTTTTAAATGTTTTATTATAATTCATAAAACAGTTTTAAAATGTTTCAATCTATACACATATCTCTATTACATTTAAAAAAATTCACATTATTAATTAATATTATAGTTTATAACGTTTAGAAAACTGGAGACAAACCCTTCTATAAAAAGTCATGATTATTAATAAAATGGTAAATCATTATTAGTCTATAAATTACCAAAAAATTATTGTTTTTTCATCAAAGCGACTTCAATGTCAGCTTCTACCTTTAGATTTTGTCGGGTCATATAATTTTTGTTTTCCTTTCATTTAAGGAAAAATGAAAATTTAATTTCGGTTTATAACGTGATTTTAAAAATATAACCCTCTCTTAGCTTTTTAGTTAAATTTTACAATGTGTTGACTTTTTTTTAAATAGAACACACTTGAATACGTATATTCTGAATATTCATAGTAAATTTTAATTTTGGAGGGTGTTTAGTATTTGGGTTACATAAATAAAACCTTTTTAAATTTTCCAAATATTTCTCTCTCTTCCCCCCCCCCTCTCTCTCTCTCTCTCTCTCTCTCTCTCTCTCTCTATATATATATATATATATATATATATATATATATATATATATATATATATATATATATACATAGATACATATATGCTATATATTATGTTGTTAAATATATGAAAACAAGGTAAGCAGTGAAATGTATAAGCAAGCAAAGCAAACGTTTAGTTATTTTAAAAAGCCGACAAAGAGATCAAATATAAAAGTTGATATCTTTAATTAGTCACGGTAATAAGAAATTTGGTAAAGGACACGTAAGGGACTATGGTAGAGCTTTCTGTTATAATTTAGAAATTAAGGAAGGACAGAGGAAATCGGCAGATGTGGCACGTTCACACTCTTAAAAAATAATAATTTTAAAGGCAGTTTCATTTTACTTTAAACTTTCATAAAATAGCAGCTAGTTTGAAAATACTAAGTACAATATTTTCAAGTTTGATTGGTAGAAGCCAAAGTTTCTTCTTTTCATTGGCTAGAAAATTTAGCGAAAGGGAAGCTAGAGAAACGTAAGTGCACAAAAAGCGAGGTAGTCTTCCTTCGACCGAAAAATAGACTCATCTTCCTTCGACTGACAAGGTAGTAAAAGTGTAGTGGAAACCAAATTCATACCAATAAAGAAAAGTGTTGTGGGCAGTGTATCCCAAGCGGAATAAATATAAATTAATTTGTTTAAAAAAATCTCTAGTTCAGAGTTTTTACGTAACGGGAAGTTTAAATTTAAGTAGTCAACTTTATAAAGAAAAAGGGTACCAATTTACTAGTGTTAAAAGTAAAGTATCTAGAGCCAGAGTGCCGGATATTAGCTACAGTGCATAGTGCCAAAGAAGAAGAAAATAATATAACTAAGGAGCAAGGATGAAACTGAACCCACACATGAAGAAATAGTCACTGCACTTAAGTATAAATTTACTAAGAAAAAACTAAATTTTCCAATAAATAAGAATATTTTTCAATAATTCTTTTAATAAATTTAATAGTTAAATCATTTAAATAGTTAAATTTATTAAAAATAAAAATGAAGGGGTCATTAAATAATTATTTCGAGGATGCAATATCGAGAAGCAAGAGCCTATTATTGCCCTGCGAAATTTAAATATAGGGAACTTGAATATAATTTTACTAAAAATATGTCATATATTTCGTACCTAAATAAGAGTCCTCTTTTCGATTAAATTATAAAGGTTATATTTAATATTATAAATTCAACTATTTTGTTTCATATTAAAAATTCATGTAATATTAATAAATTATTAATAAAGGAATATATCCTAGTTTTGTTGCTTTATTGATGTTATTAATTAATATTGTGTCATTTTTCAAAAAAAAGTGAAATATGTTTAAGATAGGTCATAGTGTAAGATAAGACAAATTAATTACATGTAAAGAAATCGAGCAAAAGGTGAACTGGCGCATAGCTAGTATAAATAATATAGGTATTAATTAATTACAGAAAATATACATCATATAAAGTAACGAAAGGTTTATGCTATAATTTGGCGCCCAACGTGGGGCATGTGTTATAATTTGGATCATAACGTGGTTTATTTTATAATTTGCCCCAAAAACGTGTTGTTTATTGTATAATTTATCTTCGGAACGTGGGGTTATTTTGAAATTACATCAAAATTTAAATGTATCGACCAGTAGACCTAGTATTAAAGGATATAAATAAGAATTGTCTAGTTTAAGATGTGTTATTGCATAATATTGTAATATTTAATGAGTAAACCTAAAATTGTAAGAGGGCAAATATATAGCAACACATTAAGAAGTATTATTAGAGTACGTAATAAAAAACTTTAAAATGGAACAACAAAACAAACAAGAAATACAGTTAGGACAATTTATAAGAACGGAAGACGTGTGTGGAGATGTAGAAAGGATGGGAATAGAAAAAACGGTAAATGAAGAAAAAAGGGTTTCGGTAATTACAAAACTTTATAACAGGTTACCGGTAACTAAAAACGATTTGCGGTACACAATAAACAAAAGAATAATAGAAGAAAAAAATAAAACACTCCAAGAACATAAACAGAAGATGAACAACCGAATGAAAGACGTGGACCAACAAATTAAAAATCCACAGGGTAAGATCGTGACGATAGAGGAAATATTCGCGGGAAACCTAGAGACTTCAAAAACAACAATTGATAAGAGATTAATAGATAATATTGCAGAGCTAGAGCCGAAATTAAAATAGTAAACGATAATATTGCGCAGATAAGAAAACAAATAATTTCGACAGAAAACCGGACATATATCATTGTGTAGCACAAATTAATACCACTTTAGTGTTCTCCATAGATAAGAGAATACCTATGGCATTTCTTAATGATCTGATGGGACTACAAGAAAAGTATCATCAAGGAACCGATTTTAAATGGGTAATGCAGTAATTAAATGCGTCAGCTGCTAACTGGTTTAGATTACATTCCAACAGCTTCAAAGACTTTGGGGATTTATTTTGTCATCGCATTTAAACAAAAATTCTGGTGTGAATTAATACAGGGATTCGTGGGTTTGGGAGGAGTTAAAATTTGTAAACTACAATTACAAGGGACACTTGAAAATAATAGAATGTGTAGAACGAAATTTGTTGTAGCTTAAGGGACTTGAACTAAAACCTCCAGATGATGTAATTATACGTGGGCTAGTGAAACATTTTGATTCAAACTTTACGATAGCACTAGTAAAAAAGGGAATCAAAACTAATAGCGAATTTGTTGATCTAGGGGCCGATTTTCATTACCTGAACCTTCAAAGGCAAGCGAATGGAGTTCTAGACAGAAACATGTCAAGAGATCAACGACCTGACCTGACCTGAAGAAAGAATACAGTCGTGGGAAGGACTATTCTGGTAAACAGCTGGACAAGGGTAAATAATATAAGGGTGATGTCATAAATTTCAACCTAAGCCCAATAAAAGGGCATGAGACAAAGTCACTGACCCAAACCAGTTAACTAACTTCGGTAGCAACATCTATATGAGTTGCTAAAACATTACACTATGCAAAAATACGTGACGTTACAAAAAATTTTAAAGAGGCAAATGTAATCGTTAATTTCAATAAGTCACAATGCTGCAAAAAGGAGCGTGAATATTTCTACTAAAATTTCATTGAACATTTTTTAAAGAATTAAAAAATGTTTTGTTGTAAGTGTACTTCTATTTTTATACTTATTTACATAATCTAATGTAAAAATTGTGTTCAGACTTAATAAGGGCTACACATTCGTTACCAAAACGTAGCAATAAATAAATAAACTATTCACTCCATATTCAACCAGCCTATTATTTTTTCAATAATTGTTTCGAGTACTCAAATAAATATGAATTTTTCCCTTGTTCTAGTATTTCCTTAAGTAAACACTTACAGAGGTGTGTAAAAATGGCAAGATTAAAAACATATTTCTTTCCTGTAATTTAAAACTATTAAGTAATCAGGCCTATACTTCGAGTTAGTGTAAATTTTCACTAAACTAAAACTAAAACTTAATATTTCATTGTAATTTTTTTAATTGTGATTTAAATATCCTTTTAGCTAAAATAATATCTAATTCCTTCCTGCTTTCCTCAATGGATAATGGGACAGTTAACAATAAGGCACGAGTGGAGAATATCAACCCTGCATTATTCTTTCATGTAATGTAAACACGTAGATAGTTCTTTCTAGCTTCACTGTAAGTACAGATTTTCACTTTTATAAGTCCTATTGAATACATAAAAACCTATTTTAATTTGTACTTTTGTGAACATTTTTTTTGTATAACTATCTATCCTATTATTTCTAGACTATAATGTAACGGATTTGCCTATAAAGGAATTCTCTTCACAACCTTTGCCAAGTCTACAGTCAAGTGGTATTCTTTCAAAACGCAGGGATACAAAGGCCTCTAAAATGTTGTCCATGAAATTTATTTTCCACGAATCGTGCTATAATCTACCAGATAGCACTAAGAAAAGTATAGAAATGTTTAACAATAAAATTGAAATACTTATTAGGTGTAACTAACAGACCTACTTCAGAGAATAATCATTCAAATTGCAGGAAAAAAATTAAACAATAAAGTGTAGAATGGGAAATAAAGGAGATAAGGTAAAACAGCCATGTGAAAGAAAATGAAAAGTGGCTGATATAGGAGAGCTAAAACGACTACCTGAGAGTTATTATCTATAAAGGATTTTATTCCAACATTTTATTGAAATTCATAGAAACAAAAATTTAAACCAATATAATTCTATATTTACTTTAATTTTTTTACTGTTACTAGTCCCAGAACGAACGAATAATTTGTCTAGCAAACGTAATATATTTTTAAAACACACATGGCTAGGTAAAAATTGTAATTCGTTATCCACAGCAACACCGCAGTTACTACAGCGACTCTCTCTTCAAGTTATATAACTAATAAACTCGTTTTAGTTTCACCTTTCGTCGATAGAATGCGATGTACTCTCTCCATGAAGATTAACACTACTTCACACTGACTTAAAACTGCCTTTCATCAAACAACCCCTCCGACACGTAGCAACAAAGTTCTACAAACAGGGTCACGCACATACAACCTCAACACTCATTTCCTCACTGTGTAGATATGACCCCACCCACGACACACACAGACGGCCGCTGCCCTTACTGACCGCCTAGCTCACACCATACCACCAAAATTAAATATACATACTAATAAATTCTGCTTCACAGTTATGTTCCAGGTGACGCAGGGGCACATCTCCAGGGCTGCAGCTTAGCCCCTGCTACTAATTTAGAAGTACTAATTTAATAGCATGCCTTTTCAGTTTTTAGTAGGCAGCAGAAGAAGAGGCGCATGCCATTCCTGCCATAGACTCACTAACAAGGTATTTGCAAGGTAATACCACTCCTTATTCCTTAGCATAAGGTGATCCAAGCCCCCAGGGTTCCTGACTGGCTGCCACGAGGGCTGGGCGGGTTTTGGGGGCTCAGACCCGGGTAAAAAAAAAAAATTACACCTTTACAGCTTAGCACCAACGGAAGTACTAATTTGATTCCATGCCTTTTCAGTTTCGAGTAGGCAGCAGAGCCTGCATGCACCTGCATGCCCAATTCCTGCCATAGACTCACTAACAAGTTATTAGCATAAGGTGATCCAAGCCCCCAGGGTCCCTGCATGATCTGTCGCGGCATTTTTCCTGTCAGGGTTTCTTTCTTGCCAGGTTTTTCATCCCGCATTAGCGCGACACTTACCGTACTGTTTCATTTCACTATCTCCTGATTCTCCATGGAAAGAGCTTATGAGCTTGGTACATGGGCAATCAATCCCGTTTCCTTCACTCGCGGTAGAGATACTAACCGCATGCGCATGTGAGACGGAGGTAGCTCGCTAGAGGTTGGCTGCCACGAAAGCTGGGCGGGATTTGGGGCACAGACCCAGGTAAAAAAAAAAAAATTACTCTTAACCAACCCACACACAGAGACGGCCGCTGTCCTTATTGACCGCCTAGCTCTAACCATAATGCATACAAATATAATATATATACATACTTATACATTCTGCTTCACAGTTATGTTCCAGGTGATGCAGGAGCACATCCCCACGGTCGCAGCTTAGCCCCAACGGAAGTACTAATTTTGAATACATGCCTTTTCGGTTTCAAGTAGACAGCAGAAGAAGAGGTGCATATCACTCCTGCTATATACTCACTAACAAGGTATTTGTAAAGTAATACCCCTCCTTTTCTCTTACCATGAGGATATGCTAGCCCACAGGAGTCCTCCACGATTTGTAGCAGAGTTTTTCCTAAGAGGGTTTTTTTCTCTTTCCTCGTTTTTTATTCCGCTCTTTGCGTGACACTTACCGTACTGTTTCATTTCACTATCTACTGATTCTCCATGGAAATAGCTTATCAGCTTGGTACATGGAAAATCAATTCCGTTTTTTTCAAGCGTGGTAAGGATACTAACCGCATGCGCATGTGAGACGGAGGCAGCTCGCTAGAGGTTGGCTGCCAAGGGCTGAGCGGGTTCTGGAGGCAAAGGCCCGGGTAAAAAAAAAAAACTGTATTGCTAACCACATTAGAGCCGAACACTAACACTACAGACACAGAGATAAAGTGGGCTGTCTCATAAATAAAACTCCATGAAACCTCCTGGACTAACACCATAACCAATACAACGCTGAGCAACTCACGGAGAGAGCTGTCACTTATCTTTCATTTTATAACATCTAGAACGCTATACTCCGGACACTACACTTCCCGGACGGTTGGAAGAAAGTCAAGTCAAAATCTTGACCTTTCCCAAAACGGGTAAAGAACACAGCAAACCGGACTTATACCGACCGGTAAGCTTGTGAATAGAATTGGAAGGCCAGAGCCAATTTAGGTTCAAGACAAAACACTCGTTATAACAAAATCTAGAGAAGCTACGACACTATGGATTTCCATACGGGCTTATAGACTTAGTTAGCTCAATCCTGGTCAACCTATGATAGGGTTGATGTAAAACAAACTCACTACCCTTAATACTATATTATTATGTCCGTATTGTTAAACATCTACTTCATTTACATACTAACAGCAAGCAACTCAAAAGTGGTCATATTTGAAAATAAAACGAGTTATACGCTCAGTTATAGCATCAGCATTGTGAAAATGCAAAGGACAGAAAGATGGTGAAAAATGAAAAAGTGTTGACAAGGGATATCTGGTTCTTACGACTTTCCTCTTTATCAACGAATACAGAGCTAGATCCTTATCTGGATAATCCACAGTCTAACATATGAAATCACTACAATAACAAGTCTAACCAGAAACTCGTGGCTCCAGCCCGGGTGGCTAGCGTCAGTCACGAGGCGGAAGCTTCGATCCGTGGTACCAGTATGCAGGGGTCTTGCGACCTTATTATAAGGCCTGGAGTGATGACCTGGCACGAGAAGAACTCCAACCAAACACTACAGTTTTGACTACTTTTGCAGAACTAGTCGGGACCATTAGAGCTGCCAGGTTTCCGTCCCTTGATACCTCCTCTGATTAGTTCGGCCCAAGAAGTGCAATCTGACCTTTGTAGTCTCGGTCGGCCTTACCTAAGGCCACGTGTCAGACGCTCCTGCTCAGGAGTTGTAATACATACAAACTCGACACACACACACTAAAACTATTAAACAAGTATAGTTACTGGAGGAATTAGGTCAAGTAGCTGTGAATCATACTCGACAGAAGCTTAGCTTGCAACCCTCATATTGCCAAAAAATTAAAGAAAGCAACAGTTAGAAGACAACTGTAGGTTATTCATAACAGAACAGCCCGCTTTCATTAGCCTACGCTTGCCCCTTCTGGAGCTTTGCAGGTAAAAACGTTTTGCAAATAATCACTAAGACACCTACCTAAGTGCACCTGCATAAGGTTAACACTATCTCACACTGACTTGAAATTGATCAAACAACACATCCAACACTAAGCAACAGGGTTGTATAAAGAGGCCCATGCGCATACAACATCCACACTCATTCCCTCACTGGGAAGATTCAATCTCACCCACGCCACACAGTCGACCGCTGTCCCTAATGATCGTCTAGTTTTTATAAAATGGTAACAACATCTACATACTATCTCCAACCTGCTTCACAGTTCTGTTACAGGTGACGCAGGGGCACATCCAAAGGGACACAGCTTAACTCCAACGAAAGTACTAATTTCGCTTTGCATATCCTTTCAGTTTCGAGAAGACAGCGGAAGAAGACGTGCGTTCCTTAGCCTCACTAACAAGGTTTTGTAAGGTAATAAACCTCCTTAGCCCTTACCATGAGGATATACAAGCACGTAGGCTTCCTGGATGATCTATCGTGTGGTTTTTCCTTTCAGGTTTTTTCATCCCGCTTTTAGTGAGACACTTACTATAGCCTACTGTTTCATCTCCTAATTTTCCACGGAAAAAACCTATGAGTTTGGAAAATGAGCAATGAGTCCTTTTTCCTTCAGAGGCAGCAGGGATACTAACTGCATGGCCATGAGTCAGAGGCAGCTCCCTAGAAGTTGGCTGTGACGGGGGGTGGCAGGGTTCTGGGAGCCCAAACCCTGTTAAACAAAAAACCTTATTCCTTAAAGCTACCCTCAATTTTATTACTTTGCTTGGAAATAAATCTCCTTCGTATTCCAACTATTTCTTCACTTTCTCTCTTAAATTTTATATATACTAATTTTGTATATATATATATATATATATATATATATATATATATATATATATATATATACATATATATATATATATATAGACGTATATATATAGTAGAGTCTCGAAATTCCTCCGAGTCCTGATTTTTCGAGTTCCGTTAAATTCGAGCCTATTTCTATTTCTGCATATTTTATCTATTAGGAAGAAAATGGTAAGTAGGTCTTTGGAAACCATTTATATAAGTGATAAGTTTATATAATTACGGTATGCAAAGCAAATGAGTCGGACTTCTTAGAAATGTTTATATCAATACGGTATGTAAAAGAAATGAGTTGGGCTTTCAAGAAATGTCCATAAAGAGTTCTATAAACTTAATTAGTTTATTTTTAAATATAGCGTTACGGTTCATTAAAACTCCAATTTTTTTTCCAATACACAAGGAACAAATTTCCGTGTAATCGGAGTTTTCGGTAATTCGAGGCGGTCTCGGTCCCATTTACCTCGAATTATCGAAACTCTACTGTAAATATTTCTTTATTTATTAGCTTTTCACATTGAGGTAGAGTTGGTCTTCATTATGTTTAATAAAATTATTAGGAACCTAGGGTAGTAATATAGTGATATTAAATATTTATAAAGTGCTAACCCTTTGTTACAGATATATCTTAAACAATAAAAAGTTGTGTTTAGTAAGAAAATTGTTTCTGTAGGACAGAGTAGGGTAAACAAATAATTTCATTAAATTAAACAAGTTTTATTTACAGAAAGTAAATAAAAATATTTTAATGTATTATAAATATACACTACATGGAATGTTAATAAATGTACTGCCTTAAATTCCTAAAACCAAATTTAATATCATAAGACGGGTTTCAATACTATAAAAGACATCTTACTATTGTAAAACTTAAAACTATACAGAGTCTCAAACACAAGTTGCAAATATGATTTCTGTTTTGTCACATACTTTTTTTTAATTATGTATTCTTAAGAATATTTTGTGATCTTCGTATTTTAAAATGTATTTTGTTCTTTACAAAAACTTTTATATTCCTTTGGTCATATAAAATATTTTGTTTAACCTTGCAAAATGTCGGAGGTACATTTCCATAATGTATATAAGGTTCAATATTTTTATCGAATATTAAAATAATATAATAATACTAATAACAATAATCATTATAATAATACGTTATAATCTCTTAATTAATTATAAACTGATTGTAATTATATTATGTAGTAGAAATAAAATGTATTTATTCAGGAATAATGAAAATAGTTTTATCACAATTTGTTGAGATGAGAAAAATTACGTCTGTATATTATAAATGCACTTTAAAAAAATAATTTAAAAATAATGTTGTAACGCCGAATTTAGGAGTGGAGGCTTCGCATCTGCTGCGGTTACCAAGTAGCAGCACGAAGCTAGACTGCATAGGCAGTCAAATTAAATCTGCCATAAAATTGCAACAAGCACCGCAGTGAGAAAGTATTATAATTAATTTCGTGCCACGGCGCTGACATTGCGACATCCAGGCTTGTGAAAACTGCAGCCACCAATAAATAAAAGTTTAGTCCGAGAAGCGTAGTGGAATTTATTCGTGATACAGTGTTGTGAATTGAAAACAAAAGCTAGGCTTAAGTATGGCAAATAGTTTGACTAACCATGAGTTGAAAAAATATCATTGGACTAATTGACTAGAGCAAATGTATTACATTGAAACTTAAAAATTTGAAAACCTTAGATTTATTCAGAACACTCTGAAAATACTTAAGGATTAAGATTATTTTATGATACTGTGGAAGAGCTAACACCTTTTAGGAATAATTGTAAATGGAATCATTTCGCATTAAGATCACTTTATGAATATTGCATACATTATTTATTTTATTAGACACAAAAAAATATTACACATAATTATATTTGTGTCTAATTATATTAGGCATATATTAGGAATTATTGTATTATTATTATTATCTATTGCAAATTTTTTCCAACCAGGATACAGTTTTTGTATAAATATATAAAAATACATTTCTTCACACACACGAGCGCGTGCATACACACATACATAAATAAATAAATAAATATATATATATATATATATATATATATATATATATATATATATATATATATATATAATACGTTTTCTTGTTTAATAATTTAAAACAACATAGGTTATTCAAATACAAGAATATTTATTAATTTATATCCAAAGCTTTTCGTTGGTAAACAATACCACATCATCAGGAATGAAAATTACAATAATCTTCAACAATAATTATTATATATTATATATAATGTATAACTATTTATATATACTATTATATATATATATATATATATATATATATATATATATATAAATAATAATTAATAAATTTAAAATATTTCAAAAACAATAACACTTTTAATGAATGAATTCTTGTTTTTGAAATATTTTTAATTTGTTAACTATATTACAAGAAAACATATCACCATATTTAAAATATTTAATATATATACATATATATATATATATATATATATATATATATATATATATATGTGTGTGTATATATATATATATATATATATATATATATATATATATATATATATGTATGTATATATATATATATATATATATATATATATATATATATATATTCATTACCTACTCCGATCAATAAGGGAAAGGACCTGTAAACATTAAAATATTACTATATTTTGTATTACTTATATATTACTTATTTTCAGTACTTTTAGTAAATTATATTCTCTATTTATGACATTGGTAATTTAATTTATACAAAGAGAGATAATTGTTGTCTGGGTGTGCTCGGTCATAGATTAATTTCCTGAAGTAGAAGTATAAGCGTAGAATGAAGTAAATCACCAAATCGGTAAATTAGGTAACTACAAATTAAAATAATTAATCCACTTTTACCAAAGTTTAAAAGAATTTCCTTTAAAACAAATGTAATTCTGTATTAAACAATATTTCGTAACTATCAAACATTCCAAGTAACAAAACCTAAAACCTAACCTTACAAACGTATCTGAAACTGCGAACATTTTCTTATAAAGATATATATTCCCGTCTCGGAAAATCCACAACAAATTCATTCTAACGCTTTACATTTCATATAACCAAATTATAATTATTTTGTGTAGCAAGTCCAAAATCACAATTAGAAAATCGAGTGATAAATATGTAAAATGTACAGAGCAGAACCGAATATATATCTGGCCTTGAATAATAAAATATTATTGGATTTAAATACTTGCGGCTGAAGTAATTCCATACAGGAGAATTGCGTTCCAGCAAATCTTGAAGGAGGTTTATTTTTAAATTTTGATCAAATAAGAAAAGATACATGACAAAACGTTCTAGGGTTACTTTAAACGGTTAGTTTATTATTAAACATTTTTTAGTTTTTTATTTATTTAAAACATGTTAGCGTGTTTTAACTTGGTAAATTGAAATAATTTATATTAAATATAAACCTTGAATAAATAGTTTCAAAATTATTTCATATAAAAAATAAAAGCGAAACTGTCACAAACTAATTCTAAATAATACTGTATAATTATTTCACAATCTTTTACAAACTTTGACAGCATTACAAATCGCATGTTTGGAGTAGTATTTACATCGTGTATTAGGTTTGAGTAATTACAGGTCTTAACCACTTGGGCAAAGCTATTACAGGTACTTTACCTGTCATCTATCAACAAAAACGTTTGAACTATTTCACAACAATATACGTCACCGCCAATGCCTATCACGTTTAATAGTCCACAAAATATTAAGCATTGAATTTGTTTATTCACAAAATAATGCGAAGTAAGGTGCGTAATTATTATTGTTAAAAAATTACATAAATATTTTTAAAATCGCTCAAATCCCAAAATCTCAGAGCAGTCGGGAATGATTTACATAACCGTAGTCTGTATTGAAGTTTACGAATCATAATCTGTTTTTTTTTTTTTTTTTTTTTTTTTAATTTATGTATTAACGTTAGGTAATACAATAACGTTGCAATAAATTCGCTACATAAATTACAATATGTGTTATTATTTAACCAAAAATTTATCTAGCTCTTCTTAATATAGATAATTTTAAATAAAAAGTTGAAATATTTTAAATGAGTATGTCACTTCATTCCACTTACTGCTAGTTAAGGCTTAACAGGATGCACTGAAAAGAGTTGCTTTATACAGCTTAATTTAAAGAATAGTATTTAATGACACATAAAAAACAGAAGCAGAGAAAGAGAGAGACAGGCAGACAGACAGAATGTAAAGAAAATTAAATAGATACATCAGGCACAGGAAGCAAATTAGAAAGAAAGACAAAATAAGATGGAAATGAGAAAGAAAGGGGAGAGGAATAATAGGAAGAAGAAGAAGACAGACAGAGAGACAGAATACGAAGAGAACAAGTGAGAGGAGGAAGATAAAGTTTAATCTACGCATGCAATAAAACAATAAACTAGTGTTTTATTACAGTATAAGTGAAAAACGTTTTAAATTAAGAATTGAAGTAGTGTTAGTGTATACATTATTATACGCTATGTAGTGATTGATTAAATTCAGTAAAAATACAAGTGGTGTGTACAAATTAAAAACTAAGAAAGGATTAAGAGGAAACAGCTTTTTCTTCAGTGGTGAAAGGAAACACCAACCGGCAACTCAAGTAATACAAGTATGAATTGGTTTGTATGAATTTCTGTCGAACATATTCTATAACTTTATGGTAGTTTTATTTTGAATTATCGGCAAGGCTTGTGCAATAGAAGATGAATAGTATAGCGCTTCTTTCACAAGAAATACATTTATAGGGTGAAATTTAGCACGGTTAACAAAATTAAAACCTTTTCAAGTGTTTGAACAATTTTTCAAAATTTATTTAAAAAATGGTTTCCTGAATACTATCAAAATCTTCTACCTAAATGTATGCCCTGAAAGACAAGTAGAAAAAGAGTTGGATACACTCAAAGCAGAAGGAATAATTTCCAGATTTACAGCTTCAGATTGGAGATCACCTCTTTCTTTCATTTCTAAATCTAATGGTTGAATTCACCTGGCTATTGAATAAAAATATGGGATTAACGACAGGTTCCCAATACGTTACATCGATGACGTACTCAACAGTCTTCAAAATAAAATGATGCTAAAATCTAATAAGTGTGCTAACTAAAATAGTATGATCCCCGCAATATATATATATATATATATATATATATATATATAAACCCCTCATATATATATTATGCTAGTTTATTTCTTTTTTTATATGTCACAGACTATATGGTTGGAGTGGTTAACTGTGCACATAAAAGGATAGAGATTTGCAGCGAGAATTAGGCAGCTACTAAAAAAAAATTCACTTTCAGTCCAGTGATAAATTGCACTTGTGAAAGTTGCTCTTTTAACTCAGTATTTTACAAACAATTTTGTAATCAGCAGCACTACAAGAATGGATGGTCGATCCAGTGATTTTAGTACCTGTGATAAGAGCTACCGAGACAGCTGTGTATGTGCCAATAACAAGCAGGCATATCACACTGATGACGAAAGTCTAGGCTGGTGACATTATTATTAGGATGTTACTGCAATACATAAACTGGGGTAATAAATTATATAATCTTATATGAAACTACTAAATAACCTTTGATTTCTGATTACTTTCTCAAAATAATTTTGTTATGTATACGTATAAGTGTTGTGTTATTTTAAGAAAGTTATAGTGCATCTAAAAATACATTCTAATTAAAGTAATTTCGTTACTAGAAAGTATCATAAAGCTCAGTCTGAGAATCTGAAACTACTTTAGTTATATAAATAGTGCAAGCGGGGTAAGTTTGTTTGGGGCGAGACTGCACACGAGTTGATATGCGTATTCATACCCCTGTTTGTTTAAAGAGTCCTACATATTATGAAATTTCTCTGAAATATGAAGCCTTTTCAAGTTTATCAACCATAGCCTTTTAGCGTGTAAAGTTGTAAAAATTAATTGCTACTAACTTTTGATGATAATGCTTTGAGAACCAATTTAGTTATTTCCTGTTATCAAATGAACTATTGTTCCCTAGGAAATAACTCTATTTATATTTGAACTTATATTAAGAATAGTAGGCTAGGCACGGACAATAAATAGCTTCCCTTTATACCTGGATACGTTAGCGGCAACACTTCAAAACCTTTCTCAAGAAATATCTGGCAAACCCAGTTATCAAATGTTTGCCACGTCTATTGAGCCGTAAGTAACATCTTTTGTTTTCGTTATGGGCCTAAACTTTTCTTCACACACCTGGAAAATTCGACTATCGGTTTACATTCATTCCCACTTTCTAGTTTTAGCGTGGTCGCTGCAATGTAACCTTAATCTAAAACTGAAAGTTAAAAAAAGAGTTCTTTCCAAACCCGAAAAGCAGTTGAGAAAAGATAAAATTGATTGTCAGTTAGATTCTCTGAATTCAGTCTACAAATTACGACTCCTCCATTATTAATTTTACGATTTCGTAATTACTATTAATAGAATATTATTACTAAAAATAGAATTAATATTTCTAAGAATAGAAGTACTAATTTAATTAGTTATTTCAAAATAAATTAATAGTTTATCATTTAAATGTAACATAACCTACTATAACAGCCTAGGTTATAACAGAAGATTATCAGAATTCGGTATTGGATTATGCATAATAAATAAATATAAATAATTTATTTACCTCTAAATTTGATGGCGAAGAGAAAGGTTTGTTGTTGGTTGCACCTTCACTAACGGGTGTTTACTCACCATGTGTTGCTTCAAATTACTCTTAGTTTTTTTATACGATAATTTTGCCTGACAAATGTCACACTTCGCGAATTCATCATCATCAGGGATGAAGTAATTCCATACCTCGCTTTTTTCGGAAAGCTCATTTTATTTAAAACAAACTCATACCGAGTTAAGAACGAACTCTAAATCATCTACGGCCCATAACAGTGTCACTGCCTTGAAATCTGACACAAATCGCCCACTAACACACAACATAAATGAGTAGAGCCAGTTACAGCGACAAATCAACCAATGACAGCCTCGGTAAAATATCAGTAACTATACATTTAGTGACGGCGACATTATGCCAAATCACAACACAGAAAACCCTGTACCCTTTCAGTCAACGATACTGCACGTGAGCCGAGCGGGTATAGTAGATCCAGTGACAGTGACAAATAAACCAATGACAGCAGCGGTAAAATATCAGTAGCTTTCCAGCCAATGACGACGACTTATTGCCTTCGATCGATCCATTGTCACTGGAACTGATATCTATTTTCTATATTTTGTCACTGGTATCACAATTTCAAGTAAATATTGAGTGTTATGTAACTGGTATAGAATATGAATATTGAATATTGACTTTTGTAAAATAAAACGCATATTAAAATGAGGGCGCCAAAGGTTATTTCAGCATCTCTCGTTAGTAACGACCTTCTGATGTTGTGTTGGGAATATGTAATACATCTATTTAAGGTATAAAACCGAATCTGTATTGTTGTGCTGTAAAACATTTGTCAGTGGACGACTGTATTGGTTTGAATTTTAACCACCTCACTTTTAGTTTAGGTTATACATTTTAGATAACTATACGTTTGAGGCTTGTAGAATAATTACACTTAATTTATAGTTTGGTAGTAAAAATTACAGCTAAATGTATACCTAACATAACATAAAATTGTTACTACTATTATTATTAGTCTATTAATATTAATTACATAATAATGTTTCTCTTAGTGTAGACTTTAAATTAAATCTTTGTGTGCAGAAGGATTATACTAATTCCAGACATAACAAGCATAACATAAACATGTAAACGCGCGAGTGTACAGTCAACAGCAAAAACAAACGGGCAAGAAGTCAGGTGTTGGTAAATACCAGTTATATGGATCTCACGAACAAATGAATTTATTGATTCTTTGCGAGGAACACTCCTCCACAATTTTCCCTTTAATTTTATGTGTGCATCTCTAATTGAGCACGTTGAATGTACGCTTCGCTTTTATTTGCAGCACGTACGGACCGATCTGGCGTCTAAGTAGTGACGAAATGCAAAGCATGGTAGATGAGCGTATTTATTACGATTCCTTAAAGCAATCGAGACTGACTTGGAGTTATCGCACGTCATTATTATTTTATTACAGTCTTTAGCAAATCGTGTTTGTCCCATTTTAGGTAATGTGCTATGTGTCAACTTTTATCTACAGTACTTTAGTATTATTTTTCATCATAGGCCTATTATTTAACAATTTTAAAATCAGAATAATACGTTAGATACTGAAAAGCGTAGATTATATAGAACTTTATTTACTTTTAAAGAGAATTTCAAAAAGGTTATCTATTGGGGAAAAGTTTTACAGCAACCTCCCATGACAGCTTTTGTTAAAAAAAAAACGTGCTACAATAACAGTTGAATAATAAAAAAGTACTGAGAGACTGAGCCCGCTCGGATAAGACAGGACATTTATGATAAGTAGATTAAGCAGAAGACAAAAAAAGTTTTATTATAAACAAATTTTATACACACAAAATAAACACATTTTAATACGGATTATAAACACATTTTATGCTGTATCATATCGTACATATCGACTACTGTATCATTGGAGTTGTCTGTTAGCATTGGAAGAACATTAGAAGGATTGTTTAAAACTTCCTTCCATAGTTCGTTGATGGTGTGTGTGGGATTGGTTGGCAGTAAAACCACTTTCAAGCCGTTTCGATTCTTAACTCTGGAGTACGACAAGTAAAGCATCCCATCCATGAAACCCACGGTGAGCAGGATAACTCCTATGAACTTCAGCGGCTCCCGAATTTTCCCAAGTTCCAGACTGATACTGATCGATTTCTTGTGGCCAACCCACCGCACAAATTAAAAAAAAAAAAATACATGAGAGGACAAAAACGCATATCCGGTTCCGTGTCTAGTTCCATAAGGACACCATAGAAACTCTAGAAGCCGATGAGGAGGTAATCCCAAGGTTGAGACTGGTGCCAATCAATTTCCCGTGTCCGGAAACCAACAAAAAAAAACAAAAAACCTTGAGCGAAAAATATGTTTGTCCGGGCCCATGCTTGTTTTATAGCATTAGATAGTAATGATCCTTTAGTGATATTATTTTTTACAAATCTTTTAAAAATATTGACATTATATATATATATATATATATATATATATATATGTGTGTGTATGTGTGTGTGTGTGTGTGTGTGTGTGTGTGTCTGTTGCAACGCCCCCCTCTCCTCTTCGGTTTTGTTTTGTTGTACAATTACATATTTATTATATATTTATATATCTGCTGCTCACACCGTTTTGTGTACCGTGTTAAGATCCCTAAATTTTGTCTTGTGTTCCCGCGTAATGGACCACGCCCAAATGCAAGCCTATTCCCGCTGACGTTTGTATGACCTTAACGTTTGTATGACCTCCCCTAAGTTGGTTGGCAGGTTTGTTGGGTCTGTATTTAGTCACACATGTCAGTAAAATAGTCAGCTGGGAAGAAACAACATTTATATGAACACACAACATTTTCATAGAATCTTACCACTTCATGAGATCTGCAGGCACAGCAAGGGTACGTGCAAAATATGATCATGTTTAAGAGACCTATTTTAAAAGGCTCCTGTGTTCTTTAAACTTGATCTGCCAGTAGACATCGTCTCTGGGCTTCAATACAAAAAACCAACTAATTTTTAGAATAGCTAAATAAAATTGTTCTCAGGAGAGATCGCGTTTGAAGAAACATTAGGTCCTGAATTTTATATATTTATTAATTAAAGAAATTTAATTAAAACTGTACTTTGATTTTATAATCATTATTTATCAGTTGGAAAAAACTAAAAGTTTTATTGGTTGTTCAACACATGATAAATTCAAATACTGTAAGTTTTTATAATGTATTTAATTACTGATTTTAAACTAAAATAATTATCTTTCCAAATAAAATACATTTAAGTCTCCCTTTATCTTCACGAATTATTAATTAAAAGTTCGTTATTTTTCACATATTTAAATCCTAAATTTCATATATAATTCATTAATTACATTTACACATTTTTAAACAAAATTATATCCAAATTTAACATAATAAAAAATGTATCTTCTCATTTCAAGATTGAATTGGTAAATTCACATTTTATTATAAATAATTTTAAAATATATATGATGTAATAAATCTGGTCTTCTTGAAAATGATTGGCTTATGGCCAAAACCACTTTGCAAATTTATTATTTATTATTCATTATTTAAACATTTTTGTTATACTAAATAATTTTACTACTTTTAAGATTATAAGTTTTCAACATAGAATGAAGTAGTTGTTTAAGTTTAATTGGTAATTTGAATTCAATAAATTTAACTGACTAAATTTGACCTTAATTTGTATATAATAAAGAAAATAACTTGCCAAGGATTTCCCTGCCGGTCCTAGAGTCCTCTCGTCTGGATTCCCAGGTACCTGGACATCGGAAGTTGCCATCCCTGGTCAGCCGATTTAAGTCTTTCTCCATTTCCGCGTCCTGGAGGCTGAGTCTGGAGCCCTCGACCATGGATGGAAGTAGACG
>JBAIZL010000001.1:40531270-40533770 GCA_036971475.1 Prosapia bicincta
CACACACACACATACACACACAGTCAAAAACACATAAAAATGTTGATAATAATCAATAAATGTTATCTACGTATTCTTTTACATATTCTGTAGAAAATTGAAATCAATATAATGTCCTTTAGACTAGATTTTAAATAAAAATGTCACTAAAATATTAAGTTATTTAAACAATTTATACGCTCTTTTTGCTAAGAGTATTTACATCATTTTTTTATGAAGAACGTTTTTTTAATTCATTTTGGAATCAAATATTTGTAATACTCACAATTTTCATTTCAAATATATATATATATATGTATTATTTTTTTTTTAAACTCAAGTACCTAATGGCTAATCAGAGCAAATTTAAACTACTAGAAAACTTATTGGGTTTAACTAATTTCTTTAACACCGAGGAAAAACTTGACCACTCGAGCTAAGTATATGGAGTAACGATGTATTTAAAATACATTTAAAGTACTGTATTTGTGTAGAGGATGTACAAGCGCCAGGATCAAAGAGTTCATCAATGTCTGAGCATATACAAAAATGGTTTACAAAACATGTCTCTCTAGTATATTTGTATTTATTGTTTGCAAACAGGATTTAATTATAAAACTAATTTAACTATTTCAACCGAATCACCTAAAGTACCCTACAAGCATAGGTTACTGGGGAAAATCACCACAATACCAAATTTAGGATCCTCTTATTGAATAGACATGGAAAACTAACCTTTTTCCAAAATATGTCAATATATTAATAAATTTATCTAAAGGAATAGAAGATTTCCATCACCCAAAACACACTTACAAAATCTGACTACATGTCATTTTGATGATGTAATAGTTACATTTTAAACTTATGTTTCAATTTAGGAGCAAAGAAATATTTCATTCATAAATCATTATATTCAGTTTATAATTTTTCTCTTTGATATAGAGATCCAGTATGGTCAAAGTATTTAACTAAATATTAAAATATCCCCAATAGTGATCGTTAGAAACTGACGGATCAACGCTTATATCTACCCCTTTTGGTATTAGTGGGAGGTTTCGACCTAAATAATCAAATTTACAAACTCCTAATAATCTATACACTATATGTAAATAATTCCCTCCTACAACAGGCCTTCGTTAGCCAGCAACCTCTCTGAAGTAGGCATTCTACAACCGAATCCCTCGCATAACCGAAAGTAGTATTTAAAATAAACTACAACGTTAACTTTCATTTTGATCCAGTAGTTATTTAATATTCAATAAAATTTTTTAGGATTTTATAACATAGCATACTATCTAGAGAAAATTAAAACTATAGCTTTGTTAGATATTAATCATAACTCTTAATAAATAGGTGTAAAGATAGTACATTTATTTAGCTTCATTTTACTATTAAACTCATAAAATGCGTTCGGATTAACTTCTTTTTTAAAAGAAGTTAAATATATTTAACAAATAAAGGAGAAATTGAAAAGCGGCATTGTTTTTATAGCTCTAATAATTGTATTTTTAATATTTCTAAATATTTTTTAAAATTATAGCCTACTGAAATTTAAACAAAATAGACTGACGTTTAATTGACAAGGTTTGTAACATAACTGAACATAACTAAATCAGAAACATTGAACAACTTATAAAAATAAATTATACAAACACATTGACAGCTTTTGATGAGTAAACGCTATGTTTATAGTTGGTGAAAGAAGTTACCATTACAAAACTGAGCATTGTAAATAAAACATGAATTTAAATTTTCCTACACAAGAAGGAGAAGAGTAATCAAGAAAAATAGAATTATAAACGAGTTTTAAAAGTAAATAAACCTCTACTTGCAGATTGAAAGATAAAATTGGAGTAAACCGACACCGATGATCTCATGTGATTGGCTAGAAACACAAGGACGCTGAACTAGATCCTCACCAAGGAATTAATGACAAATTAGATCATAACAAGGTCTTAGTGATTGTATCAAGTTACATACACTACGGAGGCATGTCATATGTGGGCTGTTCACTTCAATCCAACACGATCCATTCTATTACGTCACACCTCTTAAAATCATAAATATAATAAATTGTTTAATGGACACTTAGATTCCGACTGCTTCGATCGATTACTCCCCCAATTTCTTATGTCATGCTTAAAACGTAATCAAACAAGATATATATTCTATATTGAAATTATGCAAAATTAAGTAAAAGGAAGAGGTTTTACAAACAGAACTGAGAATGTTATAGAGTTTTAAAATTTAAAGGATTTGGATTTCATATCTTTTATAGCAATTTGTAACTTTATTTCCAGACGCATTATAGATTGGATTTTTTCAAAACAGCTTCTTTATTTGTGGTATCTAAAAAAGATATGTCCTAAATCACATTATTTTGCTCTTTCAGAACTATTTCCACAGAAGTATAAAAATTTATTTCCTTGAAATTTAATAAAGTCACCAGTTAATCAAGTTTAACATAAAAGATGAATAACGTTAAACCTGCCTGAGTTAGATTATCTAACAATAAAGACAG
>JBAIZL010000001.1:40536270-40551270 GCA_036971475.1 Prosapia bicincta
AACTAAAATATCAATTAAAACATTTTTAAAATTTTTAATAGTATTTAAAAAAATCTCAAACTATCAAAACCACCTTTGCTCACATAGGAATATTCAGATCCTATGAATACTAAACAGCAACGACCACAAATTCATCATCAATAATTTATTCCTCATACGCGGTTCAGTGAAAAAGTCATTATTATCGGTGAGTATAGTTTATACAACTAAAGAGTGCTTAAAATAACACCAAGGTTTCTTTCATATTTATACCTTAGGCGTGATCAGTCCCTCGATCAAGACAACCATCAACATAACACTAGCGAAAATTACAACATTAACGAGATTTTAATAGGAATATATATTTTTATAGGTTACACTCTTTGATATTGATGTCTTTGTTATTGAAAGTCGTTTGAGGAATAAATTGTTGGTTGTGAGATGATGTTTGTTACCTGTACTCACAAGATTATAGCAAGTGTAATAACGCTTTAAAGATCTGTATAATTATAGTATGGCGGAAAGTCATTTACGAAACTAATTAAACCGCCTTGATTAGTTTGGTTAAAATTTAAAATTCGCAAAACGACTTATTTAAAATGTTTCAATAGGCCTGCAGTTTCTTCTTTATTCCTTTTTGAATTGAGTTCAATATCAGATATTTGAGAGTTGACGACTACTCCGCATGAAAATCTGAGGTTGTAATAAGAAATATTGGAAGTTGTGTTAAACCTATGTTTTGTATGATCTGTAAAGTACAAGAAAGAGATACAATGCGTTCATTTATCTTTGACAGTCATTGGAGATTCTCTGCTGTATATTTGAAAAGAATATGGATTTTGGAGAAACATACTGTAAATTAATATTAATTTAATGAATGTTTCCTAACATAAGACATTTTTTTTGATGTGCTAGGATATAGAAAAAAATATACTTAATATAACTTTTGAATATTATTTATATACATTTTTAATCCTAAAACACTTCATTTTCTGAAAAAAATGCTTTTACTAAAATACCTTGTTTTCTCCAAAATTAAACTTTCTGCTACTGAGGTTTTTGGAGAATTAGGTCTACTACTGAAAGTCGTTTTCTTCAACAATAAGCTTTATTACTGATGACAATAAATATAACAACGCCTAGTATTGAACGACGTTTCTGCAACAATTCTACCAACAATTTATCTTTAGTCTATCAGCTTTCACTTAAACGCATTAAAAATCAATATAAATAATCAACAAAAGTCCAATTAAGGATCCGAACTCAGACTGTTATTAGATTTAACATATTAGAAGGAATTTTATTTGATTTTAAAAATTTAGTATAAAGCCTTTTACATCCTATAACTACAGTGCAAACCATTAAAGTAAATAAAATGAAAAACTGTTCGGTAAGATTGGTGTAAATTACTATCATAGCAAATTATCGAAAATAAAGTTCTATATTGCTGAAACTGCTTTTAGAATCTCAAAAAAATGAAGGAAAAGGAGAGAATGATTTTAGTGGAAACGAGAGGTTGATTATATATTGACTTTGATTAATAAAGACAATATTTAATTTCAGTCTTAAAAATTGTCTTAAATGGCTTTTACCTCTCGGTTATATATATGATTTACCTATCGGAAAAATATTAATTTTTTATTAAAATTTGTCTTTATTATTGAGAGTTTACATAGGAAATGTATCAATTTTACCTAGTAACTGTCAAAATAATGACAGTTATTTACTTCCAAACAGTATATTTTCTAAATGAGAATATTTCCTAATTAAGAAATACATCCAAGAGTGTCGGCTAGAAAAACCTCCTATACCCTTGAAACTAAAATTATTTCAAAAATAAAATTAAAAGTATTAGAATCTTTATTTATATAACAAATCATAAAATAGTTTGAAAAACAATGTTAAACGAGTATTATAAAAAAATCAAATCAATTTCTACCTATGTCATCATAGAATTTTTTTATAGTTATTCTTATTAAATCAATTACTTATTATGTAATTAATATGAATATGTAAATACATATGATAGAATCACAATATTTAGTGGGAAAATAGAAAGCAAAATTAATTAATTAGTATTTGATAGAACTATATTGACATCAAGAGTCGTCCACTAAGAGTTTAAAAAAATGTATTTAAACTTGAGTGGATTTAAACATTTTGTTGTAATCATGGTATATCTCTTTGGTTATAAGTGAACCAAATCCTGTACATTTACATCTGCAATGTAGGCCTACTTAGTATTTGCAGTAAATAAACCTAGTGAATAATTGTTTTACTTTGAATAAAAAGATGTGAGTTTAGATAAATATTTACCTTTGCCCGGAAGTGAATATTATTAACAACCCCTGGATCCATCGGCTTTGTATACAAACTCAACGCTAAACTTTTGCTTTAACCTAAAATTTATATTTAAAAAATCATGTTATTTTATATTAAAATTGTTTAAAATTAAAATTAATTTTTTACAAATATCCAATAGGTTAGAGAGTGAATAGAAAATTAATTCCGTGTTGGATATTGATATTTGAATATAAATTACTGCCAAATCTTCTGTTCCTAATTTCAACTAGAAACTTAGCACATTATTTCGCACTATTATTAAAATAGTGTAAATTTCTCTTATGCAGGAACTTCCCTAACAGTTGGAGCGATCTGATAGAGTGATTCCGCCGGCAGTAACCCGTGAGTAAAATAAGTTTTATATCGCAGTAGTCGTGAGTTGTGTAAGACGCGGGGATGCGCGGGAAAGTAGGGCGAAGCGTGTGCTTCGATGACTACAACATGGATCCCCGCCGAGAAACACGTCAACCGGGGATCATCCGTTTTGTTTCCCGTAAATTACGGTTGAACGACCTTCATCGGTTTCCTCTTTTTCCTTTCCATAATCGTATTTTAGTCTAGCGCATATTGAATATCGTAGTCATTGTATGTTTGTATTACTTGTGTGCTCTTGTGACCAATTACTTATTAAATGTATGCACGTATGCTGGACTAACATCTGACTAAACTGATCCACAACTGTTGTTTCATTCACTTCAATTCCTTTACATTGTCATCTTCATTATTTTCCGCAATTAATTGTAAAAATAGTATAACAGTGCTCTTTTGTAACAGCTTTTTAAAAGTATAATACGGTTTTAAGTTATGTTAGGGGTGGACTAGTTGAAAACTACTTGATGATTGCATCGAAAAGCAATAAACCGCTTTCCCTGATGTTTCACGTTGTCCTAAATACTGTTCCAACTAGCAATGTACCAGCTCTCGACAGCTACATCTTCAACAACACCGGAAATTTTAAGTGGTATTGAATTTAGAAATTGATAGATCGAATTGCTATACATTATTGGAACAAAGTAACCTTGGGAATATACTCATTAGTACATAAGGCAATATCCAATAAACCTTCAGTAGATTGGTTTTATGGCTGTTGGAATTGGAATTATTTCCCGCGCCTGAGCATTATTATTAGGTATATATTTTAAACCCTTGTGACCAACAAAGCCGTTTCAGTTATTTCTATGTGACTAGTTGATAAAAACCAGGACTCAAGCATGACCTGAAATCAGATGAATTTGTCTAAAAAAATAATAAAATATTAAAAACCAATTCATTTTTACTACCAAAATTTAATTAATTTCTACCCTTAAAAAATATAGATGAAATACCCCTCCATAAAAACTTTAGAATAACATAAATCGACAAATGTGGGTGATTGTTAGCTTTCGTTATGATAACAAATCAATATTTTATGAAGTGGTTATATAACTATTCATTTCTACGTATAGCCAGTTAATTCAAATCAAGTTTGTGAAGTTCATAAATAAGTATAAGAAGAAAAACAAAGCCTTAAAGTTGTATAAGATTTGTATTTTATTGCTTCAATTCTTATTCATATACAACGTGAAATCGTTCCAAAAATTATTCTTAGCACAGTTTTAACTCGAAAATGTTCGAGATGACCAAAATCTTATAATCTGCCTCTTTCTAGATGAGATTATTCATTGTACTCTTTTCATAGCAGCCTTAGGACGGTCAGTCATTACGTTTATTATCGATTTGAAGGTTAGAAAAAAGTTGTGAATAATTATTAGGATAAAGGTAGAAACTGAAATCCTACCACCCTGTGTTATAAAAGACAATTGTGGGGTCAAGTGTGTAGCGATACAAATCTCAATTAAACTTACTCTCTTTTGGAGAAAGTAAGTGCCTAGAAAGTACACCTGAAGGAAGAAAAAAATGAAAGTGTAAGAGGTGTTAATATAGGCTTAATAATGGGTTCATGTGAACAAAGTTATCTTGAAAATGATCATTTTGAAGTGAGGAAAACATCTAATAAAGTGATGTAGAGGAGACCTGGGCAAAATGGATAACTTGTTTTTCAATCGCTGACAAATCTTGAATGATGTCAAAAAAAATTTTGATGGTGTTAAATATCATCTAACATACATCAACTCTTGATATGAAAATAGTAATTTACTAAAATAAAAAAAGTACGGATGTAAATAATTCAGTTAAATATAGAGAAATATGATCCCGGCCCGCAATAGTCTGAAGAACCTTCATGAGTCCATACAAGACAATGCCCGCACTGTATCCAATCATCCAGAGGGGGTCGTCGTATTTTCCCTGGCAGATTAAACAACGGTTACTTTTTTCCTCTTTTAAAATCGTGAGTTTTTTATTATTATTGGCAAATGGTATTGTGTTTTTTCCCTTTTAAGGCTTGTTTAAATACCGTTTCTTACAAAGAGTGACAACAGGAATATTTTAAGATGTTGACAACCCTGAAATGGAATTGGGACCATCGTCAATAGATTTTATGGCTAATTTCAAACTTTCTTCAGACCCTCTAGCTTAGCTTTTCTTCCTTTCATATTTGTAATGTGAAAAACCAAATTTGGTTTCAGTTTCCGTTTTAAATGATTTATTTGCTAGTTTTGTTTGATGGTTAATGAAATATACATGTAATAAATATACCCGGAAAAGTGAATAACCATCCTCTTTGCCCTATTCACTTTGCTCGGCAAGAACTATTTAAAAAAAAAAAGTACTGAAATAATCCACAATCGTCAAACTGGTTATTTTACAAGAAATGTTATGTAAAAAGAAAGAAATACGCAGTCAAGTAAGCATGTAACATAAAAGTGTTTTCATTATTACGTTTAAGTAAACTTGCAAAGAAGATAAGGAATATTTTTTCAGAAGCAACGAATTCAAACAACACACAGCCCTCAAGCTCAAAACGACACTGTGGCGCTGTGTTGATGCTTTGTTTACCTCATTTAGGTCACATAGGAGCTTAGAGCGTTAGTGACACTGGTTAGGAAATTATCACAGAAAACAACTTTGCACAGGCTATTCACTTTGCCCGGACTTCCCCTATGTCTTAGAGCTACAATTGTCAAATAACTACAATTGTCTGAGAAATGTTTTCTCTAAAACTACTTTTTTCCAGGAACCTCTCGTCTAGCTTAAAATGATGAGTACCTACCGGTTGTCGCATTCAAGGTAGATACTGTTTTTTTTTAATCTGGAATAATTGTCTATTCGCACTATTCTTAAAAATAATGTATTTATTGTTTCAGTTAAACTAATGTGATTTAACTTTCACAAATTCGATGGAAACCACTCCCCCATTTGGTATTTCATTGTGTCAAAAGGTTGAACTGTTGGCAAGTAAAAATTTGTGGAAGATTATCGCATGTGGTTAGGGTTTGGAAGTTGTTTTATATACCTTTTTCAAAATGTATGAATTTTATATCAACCTAGAGGCAAATTGTGGGTTATACTATAATGTTGTTCTGCAAGTAAAATTTTTAACTTGTATTTCATGTTTGTGTAATTAATTTTTTGTATTTTTTTTACTCATTTTCTTAGGCTTCGTTAATACATTTTATTCTGTTTTCATCTGTTTTTTCTTTAATCTCTAGTGGGACCATGTAAAAAAACAATATTAGAATTGCAATTTTTTAAATGAAATGTAATTTTTCGGTACATCGTTAATTTTTATAAAGGTTAGATACTTAATTTATATGTGATTAATTAAAAGTGATGTAGTGATTAATTCCTTACTTAATGTAAAAGTGATTAGTTACTTTTTAATTAAAAATACTAGCAAATATACATAACGGGTTTTTAACTGTTTAGTTTTATAGAAAGGGTATTTAATTTGTTAAAATGTTATTTTACTCAATATTTGTATCTACTAACTTTGTAAAAATAAAAACTATTTAAATCCATAAAGGCAAAAGTTACATAAATAATAGTTTTATGTAACATCTATCTTATTGTTTTACATTTTATGAAACGTTTCTACTTTTTAACTAGAAATCTCACACGCATCTTTGTCTCCTGTTGCCAGGAATTTGTATAAACTATCCGAAGATGAGGCCTGAGCATCACGAAGATCCACAAACGTGACGTTTTCTCGGTAATTGAAAGTTGTAATGGATGAGATAGGGTTTTCAGATTGACTAGAAAGTTACGCGTGTTATTGTGCTATAATATAAGGAAGTGGATGAGCTGTCATTTCTGCTTTGTTTATTTTGTCCGTTTACTACGGTATTTAGTACAAGCCCGTCTTAAATGCACACTTTCTAGTGCATACTGTTAAAACGTTTTAAAAAGTTTGCTTACTTCTAAGAAATCTCAATATTTAGTGTCATGTTCTCGAACTGCAAAATTACTTTCGAGTTTTGAATTTAATGCTTTTCACAGTGGAAGCTTAGAATTTCTAAATTAATTGAAACTTTAGCCTTTTTAATTGTGACAACACATTCCTGTTATTTCATAAAGCTAAAGGAAAAGGTAGGTTATCACCAACTGTTAACAGTTTCCTTCGTTCAGGTTTTGAATATAAAAAACTAATTTACTCGACATAGGCTAATCTAATAACGATTAGCGTATAATCTAACGATTTTAAGTTTAGGCCTAATAACGCCATTTTAAATATTAATTCCAGATATACTCAATATATACTTGATTTATTAAATTTATTTATTTATCGCCAACTGAACCTAACACTATAACATCTATAATAAATCTAAATGTCTTGATATAAATGCTAACATGGGTTTTACTTAGTCACGATGGGAAAGTCAACCCTATATTTCATAATAATGAATAGTAAATCACAAACAATGAGGTACTTTCTTATACGAGTTATATGACAATGTTATTATCAATACTATGTGTCGTAATATACTCACTACGATATAATGTATCACTTATACTCACTGAAGACTTTTGATTTAAACGCTTATGAGAACCTGAATGGTTGATTGTGAGATGGTGTTTGTTATTGTTTAATTATTTAATGTACTTGAAACATGTTTCATATTTGGCATTTTAATTTAATAATCTAATTGTAATCTAGAGAAGTTAGATAATGTTCTAAAGAGAAAATTCTGTACACACCGATAGAGGATAAATCTATTTCGGCACACGAGTCTACCCTCGTTTTGCTACAATATCCTCTAAGATGGGAATTTATTTCCCTGCTTGAACCAAAATTCATGAATAATTTTTCGTTGGCAATAATAGCCACATTGTCTGATCTCTGTACAACTGTAATAAACAGAGTTAAGATGAAAAAATACTTTTAAATCATTTTAATCCATTTACGAAACAAAGAGATAGGCTAGTATAATATCTCCAATCTTTTTGTTTGTGATTCTGTAATAAATTAAATTATAAGAAACAACATCTGAGCAACAACTGTTAAAAAATAATAAATAGTTATTTCGATACTATTGAAAATAAATATTTATAGATTGTATTTTTTTGTTTGTATCCTTGTTTCTTATAGCAGTACATAAATTTTTAAAGCCACGTTGAATATTAGGAAGTTAATTTTGATCTTTCTGAACTGATAATATTACAATAAAAATTTCTTAACAGTTTTTTTTACTAGAAAAGTATCTCACGGTTTTGAAGATGAACAAGAAAACAGTTTAGAGTTTAGCAAGAGAGTGATTGATTACACTGGCACACGGTAAATGCACAACATCTTTCCGTTAACGAAGAATATCTGCTCGCCATCTTTTTGCCATTAACGAACAGTAAAACGGTCGTTTATCAATAATGTCAACGATTGCAAAGCTCTCTCAGCGCAAAACAAAAGGCACATAAAACAACAATGCCACAGATGAGACGACTTTCTGAGAGCACGCTTCCAGTAGGAAACCGAATCAGACTCACTTGATATCTGTGCAGTATATCACTCCAGATATCCCTCGGCAGCTTCCGTAAGCGTGACTCGAGACTTGCTCTGTGATACAATCCTCTGCCCAAGATTATTCCCAACACTAACTATGAACACGTGTTTAGCATGTTAATTACGTTGGAAGCATCGTGCTCTGGAAAATAATCTGTAAGGACATTGTATTTCTATACGCTACAGAATTTATTCATAATAATATCTTACACATCTATATGTAATTACTTACTTTCGTTTAGAGAACTCGGTCGGGTTGGCACATTGGAGTTGACGCAAAAATTGCGACGTCTTAGAATAGTTCTAGGGTTTTAGTGTAGAACGAGTAGCTCAAGTCGAGAATGGAATCAAAAAATATTATACAATTTTTTAATGTTTTAAGAATAACAATGTTTGAAACGTTTTTTCTCTGATGATCTACATCAGCTGTTCCCAGAGTGTCCAACACAGCTACCTGGAGTGCCACAGGTCCTTGTCCGCAGTGGTGTAGTCTGCTGAGAAATGCTTAACTAGTTTTGTTTAAGAGTAAAGCACTGCTATGCTATGTAATACTGTCCTGTCTTTATTCTTTACACAGTAAATAGATTTTCTTATTAAGGTTTTATATTCCTGCGGTGAAACATTCCCACTATGTAGGTAGGTCAAGCCTAAACATATATCTAACGGTTATATTAATTAGGTAAAATTGTGAGAAAATAATTTGATTGATATTTACATAAATTTGTAATACCAATTTGAAACACAATAGAGGTAAATTATCTGTAAGGGTCGTCGACAGGATATATGTTCACGGCAATGGGGGTTAAAAATGCTTGAAAACCACTGATCTAGATTATTAAAGATTTATTATTATTAAAGGACTGTTCTCTTTTCTTTGTTTTTTTTTCAAGTCCATGAAGTCATATAACAAATCTAAAGTTAGAGTTCCTGGGCCTTTTTGGCTAATGTCCATGAAAAATGTTTGCCAGAGCCTCAAAGAGGTTGGACATCTGCCTCTTGGTGTACCTCTGCGGGAGGTATTTTGTTTCTCTCCTACAACATATCTGAAAAGCAGATGGAAACATTCCCTGACCAGCCACCTGGGGACACAAACTTCTCGGAGTCAGTTTCTTTAAAATATAATAGGAATAATATATATATATATATATATATATATATATATATATATATATGCATCTTCTATAATATGTTTAGTATAAATTTAATTTATAATTATTCTGTTTTCTTAAAAATATAGAATAAATCATTATTCTTCACAGATATCTCTGTTGAAACACGGAATGTTATGTGGCGGAATGAAAACTTTAAGAATAATGTGAACACATTAGTTTCAAACAATACATGATTACGTATAATTCTTTTCGCTCACAGGCGGTCCCACATTATTCGCCAACGTTAATGAATGTTCCGAATTTGGTCTACTTTCCGACAGCGTGGGGTCACGAATAACAAACGTTTGGGTGGATTTCCTAGTTTGAAATCGTTCGTTAGGAGGGGTATTTGTACACGAATCTAACATCTCTGTGCAACCGTTAAGTTGTTTGCTATGTTTTAGGTTCATCAACGGTAGCAAGACTGTAAAATAATAATACCATTTGAATAAAGTATTAAAGAAGATAGAAGATATGGACTTATGGTTTAAAATAACAAATAGAATACAACACTCACGCCAGTGTGACAATCGGAATCATTATGTTGTAATTCGAGTATAAGAAAATATATGGCTTAGCATGTTACACATTATTAAAAATCGTTGTGGCTCGCAATAGTGAAAAACTGTAAGACGATTCTAAAAAACTAGCTAGATTTGTTAATTTTGATATATAGTGAAACAGATCTATAGAGTTTACAAGTAATTCATACCTTTCCGCAATTTAGCAATTTCCACTGCAGCGGCTGGTTAGGTTAGTATAGATAGTGATATAGTATAGGTTACGATTCCGTAGTATACAGTAAACTCCCGATTATCCGTGGAATAGGGTGGCCCGACAACGCCAGATAACGAATTCCCCGTATAATCCGCTATGAACAAAGAATACGCTAAACTATCGATAATCGATTATTATAGCATAAGTTACACAAATAATGACCCCGGTTAATGCAATTCACAAATAATCTTCAGAGGACAAAATAAATACAGAAAATAATTTAAAATGTCGATGTATTTGACGGATTACATGTACATTTATATGTCTAACTATTTACAATACGTTCATAAGTATATGTCAAACGTAAGTATGTATGTACATATGTAATTTCTTTTACACATAATACTTTCACTTTTTAACAAAAAAATCTGTCACTTTCGTCTGTTTTTTTTGTGAGCATTAATTTAGCTTTAATGTGTGATCTACGTTTCTTGAGAACATTTTGTCGCACAGTGTCTACTTGTGTCACGTGTGTCACAAAGCCATAAAGATCGATAATGTATATGATAGACATGGATAATACATATGTCACGTCCTAGAATATTTATAGCCGAGATTAGCTGACATTTGTTTACAATCTTATGATAAACATTAGGTTTTCGGGCGTCCACGCATTTTGCCATTGTCTCTTATATACAGTAGTCTGCTTGCCCCTTTTATTTCGCTGACCCGCATCGGGATGCTTCCCTTTCAATGTAAAAACTAGTACGTACATATTTACATATCTATTCCCTTCATCATAACTTCTATTAAGCCTTATATGTAATTACATCGTAATTCACCGTATGGAACTTTAAACACATGAACCTGATTGGAATAAAAATTGGATATTTGTAAAACACAGGCAGACCCCGGATAATCCGCAAACCGGTTAATCCGGTCCACGGATAATCGGGAATTTACTGTATATATAAAACTTAATATAAATATGTATGCATTCGTTTGTTGAAAAGTATTTTCCTTCACTATTTTATTGTAGCGATTAGTTTACGAATTATATTATAAGCAATTTCCCGATTAAAATTTCCAGATTTACAAAAAAAAGAGCATTAGTAGACCTGTGCTAAACAAAAGCTTGCTATCAATAGCCAAAGTGGAGTTATATCTCATGCTGTGTGATATCCAAAATTTAAAGATTTGTTCAAGGTTTTATTTCAAAATTTAATACCTAGAATTCTATAGTTTTAATAAAATCTGACATACTTGACATTGGGCCAATAAATTGAAGTTAAATTATATGTTTTTAAGATGACAACGTTTCGATACAACTATTGTAAAATTTCACACATAAACCCATTCAACGCTAATGCTGTACAACTTTCTGTCATTCAATAAATATATTTTTTCTTTATCAAAGACATAAACCTTTACAGATGCAGCAGATAAACGTATTTAAAAATTCTAACAATTTCTCATCGCTATTGGACCTATTGTAATTAGATATTGAAATATTAGTATTAATTTTAATAATTTCTAATTGTGTTTTCAGTTTACTTTTGCTTATTGATTTTCTAAAACATGTAAAAATTAAGTTTATACAAAAAAATAACAATTATGAATCTCTATCAATTAATAATCAATTATAAAAAAGGCGTTTTTATGTTTGATTGTAAAACTTATATTTGTTTTTTATGCGATTCCTAGGTATTTAGGTTGACTTTCTAATAATATTAATTTATTAAGATATTGCGTTGTTTTCTAGTGTTATTTCTTTAACGATCGTAAGTGACGGTCAACTCTAAAATAAACAGGCCTTAAAATCTTAAGTCGTAATTGACACATGTAGTATTTTAGTATCAAACAAATAATTAAATTATTTTATCGATTTATTAAAACCAAGCGCAAACGTTTTGTTGCTATTTAGGTTTAAATTAATGCATATAACATGTTAGTATTAGTTATTTGAATGTGCGCAAACTTAGAGACCAATAACTCAGTCTTGTGGAATCTGTCAAGAAAAACCTCAGTACACCACTAGTAAATTGCTATCTCGGGATTGACTTAAGGCCATTAATAATACAAATACATATCAAAGGCCTGTGAGAGGTTTGAGAAATACTTCCCTTTCTGGGGCTACCCTTGACCTAAAGAGATTTACGATATGTTACGGAGGAACTAACACATGAGCAATTAAAGAAAGACTTTCAGTGACCTCTGTTGGGTCAACACCTTATGTGATTAAAGTTCTTTAGAGGAATTTTATTGTTGAATTTCGAATAAAACAAGGAACAAAGAAGGTGAAAAAAGGTGAAAGGGTTTTAGTAATATCAGAGACGTAACTTCGCCTTACAATTACAGCAGAGGATTGGAGGATATTAGCTTTCTTTTATACAAATAATATATGGTATAATTAATATTTATGTACAATTATAAATAAACTTTTTGATACACGACTTTTCTATTGTAAGAAGCAGTTTTCATAAATCATGGAAAATTTATTCGTAACTAAGATCCTACAAGTTTTTTAGGTTACAGTTTCATTTATAATGATTCGTAGAATGTTACAGAAGTTTGCTTTAAACTTCAATAACTAGTTACTTCTCTAGCTTTAGAGAGAAAATACCTGAACAATTTGTGAGTACAGTAGCAATTAACCATATTCAAGCCAAAGTCCTTTGAAAATAGTCACAACAGAAAAGCTAACATTCAGTTTGAAAAGGTTGAGTTGAAAATGGAATTTGGTTAAGATAAATAAAGATAATTTTGGACGTGTGATTATGAATATGGTAAATTTTACATGATTGTAGAGGGACTTTGTTTTGACGTTTTGTTCCTTTACAGTTTTTCTGAATATCAAGTTCCTTTATAGGATATTTGTAGGTGCTTTTTAACCCAATTGCAAGTGTCCTCTAGTTTCTAACAAAAATCACCCTTGTCACGAACGGAATGAAGAGCTCCTAAAACTAGGTGTTGCTTATAGTTGTTGCCTCATAATCTCTTTATAGTATCTTGACCATTAAACTTGACGAGTTTTTGTTACTTAGGTCTGTAAAACTTTGGAATATTTAGCTGGTTTATCCTTCTAGACGTTTCTAAGTAACAAATTTTACGTAGAAATATGTACCGAGAGGTTTTCAACCATCTCGAATTAACCGAAATAAATTTAAAACGTCCTCTACCTGCAAAGAACAAAAGTCTTTTTAGGATTAAAGAGATAAATGGTGAAAATCAGGAGAATAGACAGTGGAAATAAATCTAACTTAAATATCACGATTGGTTATTACTTTGCAATAGATCATTTAACATTAAAAGTCAACATCTAAACGTGTAAAGGTAAACAAGTATTGATTAGCACTTAAAACCTAATCCTTTACTCTCTAGGCATTTACCTTTAAATCTTAAGTATTGACGTTTTCTAGATGTCTAACTTTTAACTCTAATGCGTAATGCTTAACAATTAATCTTAAACGCATAAACAATGTAATGTGCAGCGACCTCGTGACTGGAGTGAACAAACGAGAAGTTGTGACGGTCAAGGAATAATTTATTACTCTTGTCCATTACTATAAGATGAAACTTCACGGCGCGTTAGATAAAGTGATAAAATAAGCACGCTTAAAGTGTCCGTAGACGTTTTCCTCTGACATTTCATTAAAACAGATAGCAAAGAGTATTAATTTTATTGTTTGCAAAATATTTGTTTTATGTACACAGTCATTAAAAATTAATTCTTATTACACCTCTATTATGCATAGTTCCGAAAGTATTCGTCCATATGCTTTAGTGATTTTTATGTTTTGTTACAGATCACTTTAAATCCACGTATCTAGTCGTTCTTTGGTAAACTTTTCCTCGTCTTTAGTATATCTGAAGATTAATATTACAAAAAATTCCGCTAAAATTCTCTGTAAAAATTAGGAAGTAATTCTTACAAACACTGTATAGTGTAAACAGTTAAACAATGATTTATATATAAACGTTATTTAGATATTTAATTTATACGCGTTACGGATTGGTAACCAAGTTGTATCTACAAACACTGCAATCATTTCACATACAAGATGTGATAATCGAAACCGGTTCTTGAGCCACTGGATAGATATATCACTAGGCCTTACGTATCAGTAATTGATTTAAGGACGCATTTTAATCAATTACTGAGATTTAATACCAGTCTGAACATTTCAATTAGTGGCTCAGTTGTGACACCCTTGGAGACCTTAATATCCCATGGCATTCGGAGAGCTACATCGGTGACTTGTAACTTTGTAACACCTAATGACGTTGTAACACCTGATGCGTTAATTGTGTAACTAAGGTAACGCATTATAAATAGACTTATTGAATTTAAACTAGGGATGGGCCGATTCCTAAAATTTTCGATTCCGATTCCGATTCCGATTCTAAAATTTTCCTTTCGATTCTCGATTCTTTACTCGATTCTCGATTCTCGATTCCTTCAAGTTATATTAGCTTATATGCTAGTTCTCTAATAATTAATTTAGTTAACATCTTGGTCATATGGCAAAACCTTTTAAAAGTTCCGTTTTAATGTAATAGGCTACACAAAACCTTCAACCGTGAGAGTGATATCTGTCTATAATATAATTTATTAAGGTTAAGTTCGGAGGAATAATACAGTGTTTCTGTTATCCGTCTATTCGCTCAACCGTCATGGCCACGGTTCCGACGGTGACGGTTAATCGAGTTTTTACTGTACTTTTTTGGGTTTTGTTCTGACATCTATAAATCAGTGGCAGTAAGACACGTGTGTGAGAGAGAGAGAGAGCAAAAGAGAGTATCGAACCCACTCTAGTGAGAGAGAGAGACGAGCTATGTCAAATGACCAGAAATGGTTACGATCTTGATTGCTGTTGCTTCATAAGTAATAATATTTTCGTTTACTTTAATCATTTAATTCATTCAAATCAACTA